>OV050032.1:8174128-8479128 GCA_920105625.2 Clusia tigrina | reverse complement strand
AATGCGGTTTTTCCAGAAGTGACGTCAGTGCGCATTTGCTACACTGAGGAAAAGTGTGTGCCCGCCAAGGATCCGTTGGCAATTTCACTGCAGTTCGTTCAGTTCTAAGTGAGAGAGAGAGTGAGAGAGAGTGAGAGAGAGAGAGAGAGTGAGATAGAGAGAGTGAAAGAGGGAGAGAGAGAGGCACACAGAGTGAGAGAGACAGAAAGAATAGTTCTGTAGAGCAGTACCAATTTCAAAGGAATTTGGAATGACCAGGGACCTCACGAGAAGATTAACTAAATAGTCAGGAAGGGATAAGTAAGCTCTCTGCACACTCTACGAATATTACGGCAAGTGGGACTCTAGGGAAATCCAGTCAGAATAGGGAGTGACCAGGGACCTCACGAGAAGATTAACTAAATAGTCAGGAAGGGATAAGTAAGCTCTCAGGAAGGGATAAGTAAGCTCTCTGCACACTCTACGAATATTACGGCAAGTGGGACTCTAGGGACATCACGTCAGTAAAAGTTTAAATCACACAGTCAACAAAGGATATGCTGGCCTATCGGATAGTCAAGTCAAACTGTCGACCATAAAATGACAGTATTCCACGTAGACCACACCCCATCCTGGCAGCGAGAACAATTTCAGGACTTTAAAACCATTGAGAATATCTCTTAGTGTTTTTTGGCCTTAGTAGCATATTTGCCCGTTTCTTTCCGTGAGTTTTGTGAGCAGTTGCAGTGCAAGTTATGTAGAAATGATTTATTTGCAAGGAGCTAAGTTAACGATATGATTTCTCCTTCGCTGAGCTGCTAGGATTACATTTGAGACCACTGAACAAAAATATTTACTAAATTCCTTGAGAGCCAAGCCAAAGAATTTTGAGTAAGAGCCATCACAGAAGCATTCACGTGCCTTGCTGCAGACGCTTTATGAAATACCAGTGAAATACCGAGCAGAAGTAAAGCCGTGGGTATACACAAGAGTGGAATGCAGCCTGGAAGGAAACTAAAAAGCAGAGCTCAGATAAAAAGTGCCGGAAAATGCACGTAAACTGTAGCGAAAATGGCAGGAAAGATTGTGGAGGGCAAGAGCGCGTAGAACCAGCATGCAGCATGGCCAAAGGGAAGCTCAAAAATACACCCAGCAAGGATATGCGGCCATCTGAATGCGGCAGGGATGTGCCCGACTGGCCTGGACTGGGTGCGGGTAGTAGCGAGGACGAATAGGAGAGCTTACTGTAAGTAAGCAGATAAAAGCACTTATCAATCCTTGCTGCACAGCACAAAGTGGTGTTTAACTTAGACTCGAAGAGAAGTTAAGTACGGACAGCAGGTAAGGTAAATGCGGTCAGAGCAAAGCGGTGAGGAGCCTACGCGTCCGAGCAGTATTTTGAATTTAAGCAGGCAAGTCATTTATGTAAAATGGTGCAGCAATTAAACTGAATGGGATTGCGCACGCCCACTGCGGTCATTCTGGGTACTAACCCGAGCAAACAGTGGCAATCACAGAAGTCTGTGCCTCTTTCCTCTGTGCTGGATTGGCCCCATCTCATAGAGCAAAGCACTGCGTTTCAACATCTGATAAATGCCAATGGGCCTAGATATATGGACACTTTAAGTTGTCCTCTGGCATATCACTTATATTGGAACTCGGGCGGAGGAACAGTAGCAACTCTGGCCGCTTATGGTGGCGTCAGAACCAATTGCGTCCTTTTTCACAATGGCCTCTAGTTAATATTTCCTAAATGGTGTGATCAGTGAAAAATTCGCCAACGAATCACAACAACATGAAATACTCGTAAAGTCTCCTCCACTGGGAACATTTTGTTGTGTACTTTTACATCCCAAATTAAGCTTCAGTGTTCGTACCCCAAGCTCAGAGCATCCTTTGGGAATTATCTGCTCTGACACCCTCGTCTCCCACCGGCTTGTTCTGCAGTAAATCAGTATATGTGAGAAAGTTGTTACGCTTGTTGGTTTCTGAATGTGTCACACCTTTGTCTGCGTGTTCCTCCTCAGCATCCTTCTCATCTTCGTCTCCCGCTATATCACAGGTCACAAAAATAATCATATTAAATTTATGACTCTGGTTAAAACAACAGCCGCAACATAAATAACGCCACAACTGTTGCTCCAGCACAACAAACGGAAAGCAATTTACATGTCCTGCCAGTGCACGGGCAGCAGACAGGGCTCTATTCTTGCAACGCTCTGATAAGCGCTTAAGGAAGTCCGGCATGTGAAATGTTTGTGACGGTGCGCATCGAACCCCGAGTCCTGCAAACGTCCGCCAACGTAAATTGTAGTGACACCAGCATAAGCACTCATGGCTGGTGGGTTTCCGCTTTGCTTAATTTCCAGCATATCCTTCTCAAACCATATTTCACTTCTAGGCAATTAGCTTCTCTGAAAAACTGAAATTTTAAGGCAACTGCTAAAACATATTGTTAACTACAAAATTTCCTGAAAATTTGATGATTTAAGTACGAGCTACAAAGTCCTGTGACATAAAGAGAAGGAATCAATAATTAGGATACCATGTCCAGGGTGAGAATTGCACCACAAGAACGCCACTAGCAAAGAGTGGGATTATAATTTTGTTGATCAACAGTCCAGAATGGGACTCACAGCTGCAGCCTGTAAATAGCCATGCTTCGGCAAAAGGATTCTCATAGTTAGTTTCCAATACAGACCTTAAGTTCGAAGCAAACCAGGCAACTTAGCTGTTCTGCTAATGGAATGAGTACCGGTGCAGGATCAGGATTTTATTGCGAAACGCCCTCAATCAGTGAATCCATCAAACTAATGGATCACTGCAGTGTTTTTCAAGCGGAAATATCTGCTATTCACGAAGCCTTGAATTGGTTGAGGATAAACGAGGTAGCCGTCAAGGATATCTGCATTTTATCAGACAGCCAAGCTGCACTAAGGGCTTGGGATGCATTCTAAATAACATCAGGGAGAGTCTTAGACTGTCGCCGATCTCTAAATGCGATGGCTAAACAATTCCATATCCATTTATGCTGGGTACCAGGCCGTAGGGATATACCAGGGAACTGCAAGGCTGATTAACTTGCGAGAGACGGCTCTGGTATACCAAATGTCGGTAGGCATATGGGTGTACCTCCCGCGTCTTTTAAGGTTCTCATAAGGGAGACACTGATTAACTCTACCAATCAAAGGTCGATCTGTGGGTGGACCTGCGAAATCACCAGGCAAACATGGCCGAGGTTAAATCTACGTCTATCTAAGAATATCATTAGACTCAATAGACTACAAATAAGGACTATAAATAGGAGCTAAATATGCGTCTATCTGAGAATATCATTAAACTGAATAGACTATAAATTAGGACTATAAATAGGAGCTAAATATGCGTCTATCTAAGAATATCATTAAACTGAACAGACTACAAATTAGGACTATAATAGGGATCCTCACGGGATATTGTCTAATAGGAAATCATATAGGGATCCTCACGGGATATTGTCTAACAGGAAATCATGCAAGAAGAATGGGAGATTATACGCATGATTTCTATCGCACCTACAGAAACGAGGGGGAACTGGAAACGATCCAGCATCTCTTCTGTACATGTCCAGCTATTGTTAGAAATAGGGAACGTTTGCTAGGATCCCTCTTCTTAAGAAGTATAGATGGTCTATGCCAGTCAGGTGTCAAGAACCTTATTCGCTTTATAAAAGGCTCAGGTTGGTTCAATCTGGAGGGGGAAGCGTAGCCATGGCTCGCATCCGCGGCTCACAACGCACCCAACTGGTGGTCTCAGTGGCCTCACTGGTTTATTGGTGATGCGGCTGCCCAACCTACCTACCTACCCACCTAAATGGGAGGCAGTTTGTTCTACAGTATCCATTATGATGATAACTCTGCGGAACACCGAACGCGCCCGAACAGCAGCACGGGTAAGCCAGCGCAGTGCTGAGGAAAACGTTAATAGGGGTGGATCAAGAAGTAGGACTGAAAATGGACAGACTTAAGACTGACGATTGAGCGGTAACGCTCGTAACGGCCTCTCGACGTATTACCTAAAGGTGAGGTCCCGAGAGGATAATCCGTCCGGACATCGGGGTGACTTTAGTGGGTTAAGGCCCCACACTACAAGGGTTTTTGACTGCTTTACACCTCGTAAAAAAAAGAACCCTACATACCTACCTACCTACCCACCTATCTACCTACCTACCTACCTACCTACCTACCTACCTACCCACCTACCTACTAATGGAGCGGTTCTACCAATTTCCAGTTCTTATTAATTATTATTAGATGGAGTGTCTCCACTTGTCGTCACCCTTTACCATGCGTTCCAAGAATATAAGATTCTATTTGGCTCGTTCAGGCATGTCCTTTTTCCATAAAATTCAGCTTCTTCAGAAAAGGCGTGTCCAGAATAGAAACTAAATTGCGCAAGAGCCCCTTCCAGATGTTAAGCCATCTTTTTTAGGCTTGGAGGACGAGTGAAATTGCCCACTTTCTGCATTACTCGCAATTTCTGTCGAACTTGTTGAAGTTTTCCACCATTCTCGTCTCTCTTTGAATCATTTCTAGCACCCGCCTGGTTGTACATACTATTTTCAATAAATGTAGTTGAGGAAAAATCATCTTTCTCCAGTGTCGTCCTGGCTAATTTGGGCTACGAGTGTTTTATTTTCACAACACCAATATAGTTTGACGATAGGGCATTCTAACTGCCTTTTCTCTGGTCCCCCTTCGTGGACTCCCTCTCTTGTGCTGTGAATTTGAGCGTTTTATTTGCGGTTATGTCCAAATTACGGCATAAAGTTAATGACGCGCATTTAAAGAGCTCATTTGTGGATTTCAGTTCTTGCTCCACACACAGCTTGACGTAGTCCTGCGAGCGATTTACTAGCACTGAGGCAGCGCAGCGTACAATTGTCTTGGAATTTTAATGGCCTCAATAAAAGCCGCAAATTCCAAGTCTGCGGTGGCACACTACAAATTCACTAATTAAGTTCATACAATTTAAGCACCTTATTAAAAGAACACTTAAAGTAATGAAATTGCGCGCGGATGTGCGTGCGCCATTTGAATGGCAATTAATTTGATTTTATGGCGGATTTGATAACATCATCATTAAAATGTGTGGCGAGATACGAAGCAAGTTTAAAGGTCCACATCCATTCGGATCCCAGTTCAGACACTTACGGGTACTGCGGGGCTGATGATTAATTTGCAACAGGGAAGCCATAACTGACAAGAATGCCTTATGATGCTCACAGGATGAGGAGGATGTAAATGTTGGGCAGAGGGGATGTAAATCCTGTGATATTATTAGGAAGAGCGCTGTTAGTTATTTTAGTAAAATTGCTTGAAGCCGACAATTGTAGTGACGCTGGCACTATTTTCATTTGGGAAACAAATTGCGGCTTCCTTTGCTTCCAATGGATACAATGGAAACACCCATTGCTCTCATTCCCCATTGGAAATTGTGTCCACTTTCATCTAACTGTGAAAACATTCCCAATTTACTTGTGTTTGTTCATTATGAATGAATGCATCGAAAGGAATTCCATTTCCAACTGTTCAATCCGAAGTGGCGTTCGCTTTTGTTTCTGTTCAATTTCAATTTGTATCCTGCTACGAGCAGCACAGAAACTTTGTGGTGTTTATTGCATTTTTCCCAGCTTCAAGTGTATCCCAGGGGGGAGCTCACATTTCTTGGCAATGATTAAACCTGCGGTTCGTTTAAAATTGCTATGGAAAAATGGGTCCTTGGATACTCATACATGCATAATGCACGGGTTACAAGTCGACGTCGGAAAGTTATCCAACTACTCCTAGCATAGACGATGTGCTTGCTTCATTGGGCTCTATTTAGTTGTGAATATTGTCGATTCTTCGCAAACAGAAAGATGTGTTTGGTATGTGGGAGTGGCATCTTAGTCTAAACATTTCTCCTCCCAAACAATTGTTGTACCATGTAAGTTGGTTGTTGTCAGTCACAGTTGGGGATGTGAACTTTATACTTGCCTCTGGCGAATATCAATGATTTTTTGATCGCCACATTGTGGCACAGCCCTAGCAGAAGTTGCAAAGTATAGGGCGAAAGGAAGTCCTGATCTACGTCCTTAGATACGTAAAATTTGTGAACTTATTGTGCTGCCATCGTACCCGGTTTAGTTGAGTGTTTGCAGCTATTGCAGGGCATGTCCTTATTGCTTCTATTCTAACTTTATCAGCTTAGTCTTTCTATAGGCGTATTTGTTGGTGGATTAGGACAACTTTTCAATTCGCTTGGTTCATAGAACAAAAAAATTATTAATATACATTTCCTCTCATTCAATGTTCCCCTCAACCTGCTGATCGCTACTCGCAGAACAGTGAATTTGTTGAAATCATAACTCCCCTTTGGGGTTCTGCACTCAATTCCCGGTAATCACACATTTCCGCTGTTGTAAAGCTGATGAGGCAGTGCTCTAGCAAAGCCAGCATGGCTTGCATGCATTTGACGCAGGCTTCTATCACTGGCGTGGCCCACAGTTGTTGTTATGCTAAGCCGCATAAATTCGCCTGCCGCCGTTAGCAAATAATTCTGTTGCTTTTGTATTCAAAACAACGCAACACAACAGCCCGGAACACAACAGGACAACACAGAACACAGAACACAGCACGTAGCAACAAAACAAGGCAAGTAATCAATCAAATGTGCTGTCAGCAGGACACACACGCGAACCCGCACGCCCGCGCTCACCACTGTAATCCTGCAGGATAACGCAACGACTTGCTGCCGCCCACTAAAATCAGTGCTCTATGACAATAGCAATCAGGGATAATAGTTTGCATGAGCTTGTGGACTAACATCGTCCAAATCGCTGCTGCCTGAGCAGAGAATTTGCCTGGAGGGACATCAACTGATGTGTACGGTAGAGCCGTATATCGAATAAGCAGTAATAAAAGGAAGAATGTAAATAAAATTTACGAAATATATTAAATTTAATGCATTCTTCGTTCCGCATACGTTTTTAACAGTCAAAGGCAGCGAAATCGAAGTGGTTCCATTTTACTGCCAACAGAGCAGTGGATTCAACACACACCCAGTCGTATACACAACAAACATATGCACACACACACACAAACACACGCACACATAAACACACGCACGCACACACACACACACACACATACACACGCAGGAGCAGAAATAGAAATTCTTTTTTCTTCCATTCCATTTTGAGTACAGCATAAAAAATCCGGTAAGCTGAACATAAAATCCAATCAATTACTCGTCAATCATTTCGCGCAGCGCAAATATCAACGTACCAGCCCCCCGATCCGCGTCCCGCCCTTCAAATAATTTTCGTTTGTGCCGCATTTCATGCTTTTAGCTCCTGGCGGCGTTGTGGACCATAAAAAAAATGTGTGAACCCTTTTGGAGCACATCAACTTTTACATAAAGCCTTGGCTGGCGTTTTATTTTATTTCATTTTGGTTGATTTCGCTGTGAGCACCATTTCTTTGGCTGAGTGCGGCTGTTTGTGTGTGTGTATGTGTGTGTGAATGTGCATGTGTGTGGCACAACATACTCGCATTTGAGTGGTGCTCTATGAAATTGGGCATTAGTGCAGTGCACTGGTTCTGCGCCTGCTTAATTGCAAATGCCAACCCATGCGAATTTGCGTTCATATGCCTGCCAACACACTCAAAGGCAGGCGCTCGCTCGCATTGATTGGGGCACCTGCTCATTTCACACATCACTAGCGTAGCTACACTGATTACACCTATGCTTTATGGACTCCCCAGAGTAAGCTTGTGTGTCGCCAAACGCCGCGTATGACCTAAAAGCATCGATTTCCCAAAACGTCACTATTACTTAAACCTGTGTAAGGCGCTTATTGAGACCGTCTGTCATCGATGGCCTAACTCTGCGGGATTGTTGCCGGGCAAACGAAGCTACGTAATTTAACCCTGCTGTAACTGCAGTACAAACTGGTGTCCTACGGCATGCCAGGAGACGACGATTCACCAATTCAATAACTCACCAAAAGGAACTTTCTTTGAGGCCACACGGTACGGTGCAGCGAACAGGATGTTACCCACTTGAGTAGCGGCAAACTAGTGTCCTACGGTATGCCAGGAGACGACGATTCACCAATTCATTAACTCACCAAAAGGAACTTTACATGAGGCCACACTCTGAATACGGTGTGAATACGAATAGAATATTCCACTGGAGTAGTGGCAAACTAGTGACCAACGGTCCGGCAGGAGGCGACGACAACTCACCAAAAGGAACTTTCTTTGAGGCCACACGGTACGGTGCGACAAATTGGACATTACCCACTTGAGTAGCGCCAAACTGGTGTCCTACGGTATGGCAGGAGGCGACGATTCACAAATTCATTAACTCACCAAAAGGAACTTTCTTAGAGGTCACACGGTATGGTAAAACGAATAGAATATTACCCACTTGAGTAACGCCGATTGTGTCCACCATACATTGAGAGCTCAAGAAAGAGAAGTCGGTGGTTAGCAACAGCAAATCCTCTGGTAAAGTTCCGTGTAAATGACTTTAGTTTGTTTTCCTGTAGCTAAAACAGAATGATGAGGGCACACACGGAAGAAAACTCCAACACTCCACCCGGATTAACAGTTGCTTTGTCAGGCTGGAGGTTGTCAAGATACTGCGTCCTTGATACTGAGGTTTGGACGTCAAAAGGTATTTGGAGCAGCATCTCAGAAAGAATGCTAAGGTAAAGCTAAGTGTTGCCTTCAGACTCATTCAGCTCCAGACTATTCCTATATATGTGAGTCCATTCTTACCATGCGTTTCTTTGGGTGTTAAACATCTCTGCTCAACTGCCAGTGATGGGGTCTAAAGCATTACACTGAAGGGTAACGATTGCTAATCGTAATTAATGTTGTGGTCATATCATCATAAAAATGTTAACGCTCTGTCAAAATGACTCCAACGGCCATTTCAGTGTTAAGCACTCGTAGTAACCAAACTATAAGTTTCAGTTTTGTCGCATGGACTGCTTAAAGCCTACACCATTTACATGGATACTGTGCATACGAATGCCGGAAGCAGGAGTGACAGGTGAGGACCTATGAGAATATGTTCTGCCGCATAAGTGACGTGAGCTGCTCAGTTGAAAAGAAGCGTTAATATCAATATAAAGGACCTGCTAGATGCTTCCTTTGCTATCAATCTGTTGAAACGGTTTCCGTAAGACTTTTTTTAGTTCTTCCATCTGACATCACCATTCTGAGGAGGATATTTGAGTACATCAAAGCGAAAACAGAATACACAGAAGGAGTTAGAGGGATACCGGTGGAATATGCATAATTGTATTACTTCTGAAGAGAGAAACACATGTTGATGACTAAACTAATATTCTGTGTTATGTTGAACCATGTCTCCACTTATTTGACTTGCTTACTTTTGATACTCGTACATTAGCAACGTTTCATACTTATCCTACGGATTTCTCAGTGACAGTTGGACTCGTCCTAAACCTTACTTCATCCTTAGGTAGTCAAAAATACAGACGCTTACATGATATTGTGCACTTCTAGCCACTAAACACCAGTGGAAGGTGGGCAAGTGTACTCGTAAGTGCAATGAAATTAATAAGGATATGCGTATAGGATACTGTATTGACACGGTACATAACTGTAATCGCGTAATTTTGCCTCTAACTCTGAAGCGCCTTTTTGGCGTCTGTTTTGCCTCCTGTTTGTGTTTCATATATCTGGGACTTCTATCGTAGACAGCTGCAATTCACTTTGAACACAAGAACAAACCACGGAAGGACATGTAGCGATATGCTTTTGCTTGCCTAATTATACTGATATTTTCATACTCCTACGGTGAGAGTGTCCTGCGGCTACAAAAACCAAACAGCCACATACGATTGCATCGGCCACGGCACCAGCAGCAATTCAAATGCTCACCCAGAGATTTCCAGCAGACAAAATCCAATTGCAAAAATGGTGGTGTCATTAGCATGAACACTCCGCTTTATTAGGACGAAATCGTTCGACGAGTGAATCGGAGGTGCGTTGTTACGCGGTGGTATCACAATGGACCCCTGGTGGTCTGAGTGAGCTGGTCCTTAGACCGGCTGCCACGTTAATCTAGCCTAACCTAGCATGAACACTCCTCTGGATAAACTCTGACGCAGATGCGTTCGCGTTTGCACTCAGTTGGCCGCAGTGCTCATGTGCAAACTGTGAACTCGCTGCCAATTCAAGGCAAACTGATGAGAAAGGAATTACTCGCAGCCGCACAGGTTAACTTAATCAAAACGGTGTTTTCGGGTTTCTCCGCTGCCTGAGGCTGTATTCAGGCAAACATCCTTCCCTTGCAACGCATCCTTCCCAGTAACCCGATAAAGCCAGCCATATAAGGCTTTAGTATGGCGAACAGTTTTCAGGTGCATGGTATAAGAGTGCCTCCCTCAATTGCTGCCCCTCCAATGGATATGATGAGCGTGTGTCCTATCATCATCATCAAAGCTGGAAAAGAGCCCCACTATTTTCCCAAGGACTGCGTTCAATGCGCCCTTGACTTGGACAACAAAAGCCCGCTTCGTCGGTGCTTACGCCCACGCGTGGCTCTGCCGAAAATTAAAAATTTATTTGCGAATTTTTCCTTTCTATTTACGAGAATTTGCTCCTCCATAAACGCCCACTTAGGAGCAGGAACGCTCATATATAGAAATCGCATAAAATTTGCCGCGGCACGCATCGCTTCTTGACGGAGCTTTTGAGTGCTACGCTACTTTTCAGTACTCAACTTGAATTAAACTGGCATAAACTGGGAAGTCAGTCCACGAGCCAGCAGGCAGAAAAGGCGAAAGGCAGGAGGCGGCATTGGAGAGACTAATTTTGCACGAAATATGCTGAAGCATGGCTCGTTGACAGTCCTTAGCAACTTAGCTGAGGATTTACATGAAAATTGTGAACTTAAGAAGTTAAGACATGCAACAGTGGACAGGAGCACGCATCTTGCAATCCCGCGCTTATGTGGAGAGAGCGCGCGACAGGCAGTGAGAGGAATGCTTTTAATAAGTTATGTTTGTGTGACTTTCTTAGTCTTGTTTTTATTGACCGATTCTTAATTGAAGTGGCGGAAATCATGACTTGCACGCAGATGCAGGCACGGCGCAAATTGTGTTAATAACGCGCCTAAATGTTTGGAAATATTCCATTGATGAACATGACGGCTTCGCAGTTGTTCCGTGCTGGGATTAAAAGTGCCCAGAGCCACCACTCCAGGACTCTAGGCAACAAACTCAGCAATTAAGTGGGCTGTGGAGCTGTGAGCAAGCAAACACAGCACTTAACAGGCAACAAAATTAATGACCAACAACGACAGCAGCAGTTCGGGGTTGGTGGGTTAGGGGGTTGGGGGAGTTGGGGGTTGGGGTGGTTGAGGGCTTGCAGCCTGTACATATTTGATGAATGATGGCCGGAAAAGCGCGCTGCGAGGCATGTTTAGTGAGGCTTCTGTTTATGACAGTCTCTTAAAAGGCAGGCAAATAAGCGGCGGGATAATGAGAGGATAATGCAATTGCTGCGCCACTTGTTGCAAATATGACTAGTGCGTATATAATAAGTGAAACGGTTTGCCAACGCTTGCTGGCTGCAACTGCGGAAGGTGTGCGATGAGGAAAATTTCAGCAAAATATGAGCGGGTACTCAGGAGCTGGCGTAATTACATGGCGCATTAATTTGGAGAACGCGGAAGCCAGCATCGTCAAATGCAACAAAGCCACACTGCTCGTGTAAGAATCCATTAACCCAACTGTGTTGAGCATGAACATGCATTTACATTCCAAATGCCCGCGAAAGTAATCGTACTTCTCTCCCTCCACCAGTCACAGCTACAACTCTGAGCATCTGCTTTGTTCAGTCGCCTTTTTGCTGGCTTTGAGAATGTTTTCATTGTTCAATTTCCATTAAAAATTCGTTTTGTGTGCCTGTTCGCTGTGAAAGGAACCCTTTCTGCTTCCTTTCCCAGCGCTTGAGTTTCTTCTTATATACTCGAATCCACGTCTATTCTACGAATTCCAATTTTATGTGGAAACAGAAAAAGTCTTTCAAAATACATTTCAATTCAGTGCTCATTGTGAAAGCGGCAACATAAACCTACCCCAATGCTGGGTAAGAAATCACAATTGCTCAACTTCAAAGCGGTTAAACGCATTTTGCTCGCAATAATCCCAAAAGTGTGTGCGGGGGAGTGGCGCGCACACATACTTGTACATATCCAAAGAAAGCCGGTTCCGCTAATACTCCCATCCACTCCCCCGCACTAGAATTTCGCGTACGCTCCCACCTCACTGCAGGAACTAGACAGCTGGCAACAGGCTTAGGAGACATCTCAGGTGTGGCAAATATTTAAAGTGTACAAAGAGAGCTGGTTAAGCGCATCAACCGTCAAAGACACCGTAGTAAATAGCAAAGAAAGTCAGAGGAGCCCGTCGGTATGTGTGCACTTAGTGTAAACATTTTCTCTGGGATCCTTGTCCATGTAATCCTTTGCTTTTAATCCTGTTCCAGGTATACACTCGGCCATAACAGCTGCTGGGAGAGTCACGGACATGAATATAGGTTAATGAATTTCCCATGTAACTGCTGCTTTATTGCTTCACTTAATTGAGTAATGCTGGCAATTCAGCTGACAAATGAGACAACCGCCCAAATCTTGTCAGGTGAACTGAGCTTAAAGTGGGTGGGGGAGTAAATGACTGCATTAATAATTCTATAAATAGCACGGAGTAGATGAGGCCTAAATTCATGGGGACTTTTGAAAGTCGCATTGCTATTAAGCTGAAGAACAGAAGATCGAGTAATCCACTTTCTCTCCAGTGTATTGATATTGAAGGCACCAAGTGCCTGCTTTTTGTGTTTATGTGCAAGGCACACAATTGAGGCGGATGAATAGAATCTGAGCCTTCATATCCTATCTATGTATAATCAATGGAATATTCCGGAGTTTGGCAGTAAGGAGTGGAGAGCTTCCTCTTCATGCTTACTTCTCATATAAGCACCTCTCGAGAGCTCACTGGATGATACAAAGTATGTATTTATTTATTTATAATTGATATATTATTATATATAATGATCATTATACAATAGACTAGGTGCCAGGACTTTCAGATCTTTGATAAACATTAAATTTCCCAAAAATATTGGAGTACAAGGAGTCACTTGCTTGCAAACCGTGGTCAACAGACTTCCATTTCCACGGCCACAACTCACCACCACTCATAAGCTAGGCGCGTAAATAAGAAATTTTAAATGATGGATTGCAGTCCCTCCATGAACACTACACAGAAAATGGGCTGATTAACTCCAGAGTCGCACCCACCTATCCACTGACTCAATTATATATATGATTATACCAGTAGATATGTAGAAGACCAAATACCAAAATAGTGCCACATTTGATTATGGAACTTAAGGTGCAGAGTGACATTAACCAGAAACGGCAACAGAAACAGAATCCAGTACATTTGCTACCGAAAACAGAAATTAATTAAATTAATGTAAGAAATTGAGCGAATGGCGACAGAAAAGCAACAACTCACAATGAGTTTCAGAGAGAGTTCATTTTGGTCGACAAATTTGGTGGCTTCTGTTGCAAATGTAGTGTATTCTGTTTCTGTTGCCGTTTCTGCTTTATGTGACTTTGCTCCTTTAGTGCTGAATATTAATGTAATACTGCAACTGCCACGCAAATCTACATGTGTCCTTGCCTTAACTCACATGCTCACTTTGTTTGCCTGGGTGTGGTTTGACGAATTGTCTCATTCAGCCTCCTTTTAGGTGGTCCTTTGAACGGACTCGCAGTTTCCGGCTGGGTGTGAGTGCAGCTTTAAGGCAGCCGCAAACATGCTGCTCCGAGATGCTTTACCTGACAGGGCAAGCAAAGGAATTATTCCTATTTTAATTTAATTAGCCGGGCATTGACCTCTTTTGTGTCACCGCTATCAGTAAGCCAGCAACCGCACTGAACTCAATTGACCTCGTCGTCGTCATCTTCCCCCCACCCGCGACTTTTTAGGTTTGAATACATAACCGCAATTAATTAGAATATCGACCATTTCCGCAGAAACACGTAAATGCAGTTCTGCATCATTATCCTTTTCATTATTCTTTTCCTGCCATTAAGCGCATTCAACCCCGCTGCAGTTATCAATAATTGACAGACCAATTGTGGGCCATCAGGTAATGCAATTGGAGTGAATAACTCAGTTGGACATTGGATAAATGTCCTCTCACGGCAGTGGCAAGTAATCACGTTCGAAAATGATTGCAGGCTGCCCCAGAGCACAGAGTTCGCATAGCAAAACGCCAGCGCTGTGTTTTATTGCCACAGACCTTTCAATTTGCGGATGAAGAGGGTTCACACAGTTGTGCCTGTTACGAGAGCTCTGTCTTTTGTAATGTGTGTCTTTTGTAATGTGTGTCATTGCCGGCTGCCACTCCGCACACATTTCATCCTCACCGGCGTCTTCTGCCGGAGAGTGAGCAGCATTAGGCAATTTTGCCAATTCGTGTCTGTAATTAAGGCAAGTGTCAGCTCATAAAACAATGCTGCAGTTAACTGACATAAATGAAGCAGTTGTTGAGCGACAGCCCTTTCACATGGCTGCCGGAAATATTAGTAGACAGTCTGCGAGTAATCTGAAAAGCGAATGTTCGCGTTTATTTGAGCAAGAATGAACTGCTTGCCCAGGGAGTTCAGTTAGAAACACTGCCAGAGGTTAAAAATCGAGCAAGTCATGGCACTGAATTCAATCAAGTCCTTTCAAAATATCCTGTCGTTTGATAGTTGTTGACTTTGGTCGGTGTAGTGAAATATTCTACTGCATGAATTCTGTGGCATCACCAGAGCCATCTCAGGAGGATGTTATTAAAGGCAGATTGAACTATTTTTGACCTTCTTCAGTTCTGCCAATTCAATCACCGCCTTCACCTATTTCCGTATAAAGCAATATTTCAGTCCATTTTAAACGGATATTAGTTTCTACAAGGATCCATTTATTAAGGCGAGTTTTTAGTAATTAAATAAATTGATGCAGTTCGGAACTTTTTTGGAAAAATCCATTTGCTATTCCGTCCATGATTTGTTTTTACATGGGCACAGATTTTTAATTAAATCCTTTCATGTCGCTTGCACCGCCGGCACGAGCGAAATGAGGCGTTTGCATTGCCTTTGCATTTTATATATTGTTTTTATATTATAGCATATAATGAACCAATGAAGTAGCAATTAAATAAAATTAAATATGTTTTACATTTAATTAAACGTGAATGCTGCTGGCAGAATAAAATTGCAATGGGGAGCAGCGCAGCAGCCACGCTGAAGCAATTAAAGTTGAAGTGTACAACTACAGCGCTGCAGCTTTAATTCAATTAGTGGATATATACGGGAACGTGGGGGAAGAAAGAGAGAGAGAGAGGATGTGTGTGTGTGTTTGAGAGGCATGGCACGTGTGCAGTACACAATTGTCAAAATACTTTCACACCAATTCAGAATAGTGATGTTTAATTAACATTAATTTGTGTTTGATTAATGTTTCCGGGGCGTATGAGTGACATTTTGCCACAGCTCACGCACACAACTTTAAAAGGGTTTTGCGTACAGAGGCAGTTGCAACATGATAAACAACATTTCTTCTTTGGCTGATCTCACTGCGTGACCGTTTGTTCTCACTCTGTGACCGTGTGTTCTCACTCTGCGACCGTGTGTTCTCACTGTGTGGCCGCATGCCCCCACTTGCTGTTGGTAAAATAGTATCCCGCCCACCGGGCCAAAATGAATCATAAATCGTCAAGCGGTATATATCGAGTATGACGGTTAGCGATCGTCCCTGTTCATTCCGAAGAAGAAGATTGCAATCTCTCTAATATGTACAATACCGTGATATCCGTTGAATACAGAGATATCCGCACAAGACAGTGATATCCGTTGTTGAAATTGCCATTCCCCTAAAAACACAAATTTTCTTCAGTGATGAGGCAATGACTACTCAATTGAAATGACGTATTTGCCACACTCTGTATCAGTTTCTAAGTGTTCGAGAGGTCGAGTCAGCGAAGCATCTTCACTTGCAGCTGTTACTTGCTTAAGGTGTTTGCTTTAACTGGATCTGATATGTGCGGAGGACCAAGTTTATGAGCAAAATTCTATTGGCGGAGTTGTGCAACAGCTGCAGTTGGAAGATTTGGGTACCTTACGATACGGAACAGGCATTCAAACACCCAATACCGGAATTTTCCAACGATACTCCTGGTGACAAAAATTTCATATAAATTTCAATATTCAATTCGCATAATTTCTACGTTTTGGACGATGAATTACCATTTGGTCTACACTTTCACGCCTCGCTAATGGAGTTAGTCGCCAAAATGGAACAACTGCAATTACAGCCAATAAGCAAATTTGATAATCTAGCGCCGCAAATGGCTTTACCCTTTTATGTTGATTGGGTTGCAGTGTGTGAATGAAAACTGTCCATGACAAATACGCCCCCTGCCCACAAGTACACTGTTGCCATTTCAAATCTAGCATAGCTGAGATATGAACAAATATGTCACTGGGAAATTGAAAAAGTTATTTCACAGCCGGGGCCATTTGCCGTTCACTTTGAACTGTGGCATTCTGTCGGTTTATTTCCTGCACCGCACGTATTCCCAATATAGGAGCATTTTGTGACTACACCTTAATGTCCTTTTCTCGAAATGGTGACCTACTTGCACCGTTTCCGAGCGTGCTTATGAGTGCTAAATTTTAATGAGCACCCGGTGGCCAAGACAAGTAAATTGCATTAGAGGCACGCTCACGAAGTGCACACACAAAACTGGACGCTACTGGGCAACAGCATAAAAAACGGCCACATTAAAACTAAACACGCAATCTCTGGGAAAAGGTCGGACACCACGTCACATGACACATTTGGGAGGGCTGGCAGTATTAAATTGCAAAACTGGTAAAGCCCATAAATGCATTAAATGGTATCGTTATAGTGCAGCGGCATTTAGTCGTACGTTTTTAAGGACCTTTTCATGTGCATTCGCCAGATGACAGTGGCATAAATTGTATGCCACAGGACTGCAGGTAAGGTACGAGTATATATTCAACTCTATGAAGAAATTCCAAGAGGACGCTTTTGTGGTCCTTAATACTGGCCATTTGATTCGAGTGGTCGACTATTTTTATCACCAGAATTCATTCAGAATATGCTCGCAGGACACTATTAACCGAAAACATAAGTACAACTAAGTATGGAGTATGTTTTGCAATATGTGCAATAGCTTGTGCGTTTAATAATTAACTGTTGAGCCTGCGAGGATAATTGCTTTCCTATTTCTAACTAAAGCTCTATGAGTAGCAGAAACTTAAACACAAAACACTGAACAATTCACTAATCGAACACCGCGAAGCAGCGAGTAACAAAGTGGCAGGACTAGAATGTGCTCCTTCTGCTGTCACAATGCTGTCAATTACACCAGAGGCGCTGCTTCTGTGGCGCTGTTCCCTTCGCCGGGGCTTAAGTTAAGCCTCAGAAGTGTGCCAGGGAATTGACATTTTCTTAAGTGAACTACAAACCGTTTTTAACTGTCTTCAGTTATCCTTACATTAAGCGTGTGCTTAAATAATTTAATAGAGAAATTAGTTAAAAGAGGCCTTGAAAGTGGATGGCAAACTTTTGAGTCCCTTTAATTCCGCAGCGAGTGCTTTCAGCAAGATCAACTTTTAAATATTATAATTGAGGAGGAGTTAACAACGGTTAATGTAAATACACATACAAACACTTACAAACCATTACAAACACTTAAACACACACACACACCCACCAAGCCATCCAAACCCACACAAAGCATAGACACAAAAGTATCGGCGAAGCTGCCTTCCTGCCAAGCGAAAGGGGCTTTAATAGAATTTTAAACAATTTCAAAGAATTTGAGGCAAGCAGCGTAGAAGGGGTGCGTAAGCCCATAAAACGAGGTATTACGGATACAGCAAATTATCTCAGAAACATAATTTCAATGCGTACAAAGGCGAGCAATAAAAATTTGTGTGGCTGCCATCAACAATCTGCTTGGATTGTAGCGAAGCGGTGTTGCGGGCCCTCGTGCATCCGCGAAACAATGGAACAGGTCGTTGACTGTTAGTTTGAGTAGGGGACTGAAACTTTTAGCCGCTTTCATTCTTAACACGGAGCCTTACAAAGAGCCTCCACTGCCAGGGGTTGGAGGACTGCAGATTATTGTGTCAACGCATTGGCATAACACGTTCACTCCTCTCAACATTCTGGTTTGGCTTAAAGGATTTTTTGCATTTTTAGAGTATGCTCCTCAATTTTAATGACATTTGTTCCAGTGCGTCACTGCTTGTGAGATTTTTTTCATTTAGAGATGGAAGCAAAATGTCCAAATTGAGCGAGGATTAGTGACGAACGAAAATTGTTTGCGAATATATTCCATAATTACTATTTGTCCCTGAGATCAGAAATGGGTATAATGGATCTGGTCGAGTCACAGTGCAGATAGCTTGTCTCCACACTGTAAGTAAGCAATCGATCAAAGTGCACTGGAAGGGACGATGCAGGAGGGGGAGCGCCACAGGCAAGCGAAGCGAAATTTTGTTCGTAAGTAAACACAGCTGTCAATAACTGCTGAGAAGTCATCAGTAAACGCACTCCTAATCCAGACGGCTGCCGCAGGCATTCAATAAAACAATATTCATGCGCGCAGGATTCAATTGTGACAGGGAATCAAAACCGCGCTGATGTAAACTGACAGCAAGCGGGACCAAACGGACAAGCAAAGGAAATCAGGCGAACTCAGATTACCCCCTAAATGAGTGTTTGAAGTGGTCGCAACCGTTCATGATGATTCATCTGACGAACTGGCGGCATCCTCTCTGCTACAGGGAAGTTGTCGGATTGGAAATACTATGGGAAAAAGTTAATCTCAATATAAATTGGAAGGTAGTCCTTAAACTAAATTAAAAACATCAACTGCAAATACTTATAAGGAGCCTCTCCACCTCTCCACCTCTCCCAGTAAGCACCCACTTGCACACATCCCAAGTGATGATCTGCTGCAACCATATCGCTGGTTAGTTCTAAGAGTATATTTTCCTCCCAGCAGCTAAGTTGCCAGTCTATTGTTTGGGGTATTCCCATAGATTCTGAAGGAGTGGTAATAGCCCATAAAGCACCCTTCAATATGGCCGAAACTCATACAATTCTTAGTTAACTCGAACAATACTCTTCTACACTGCGAAGGTGCTCATACTCCTGCAGTACTCCCAATTAAAGAGGCACCACACACTTGTAAACACTGGGGGACTTTCAGGCGGATTTAAACCTGTATTACCCACGGCGATTCTGCTAATCTTAAGGACCGATTTGCGGCTGAGCAGGATGATGGCCGTATCAGTGAAAACTCACATGCATGCGAGCACTCTTTGGCGGCGGTGTTTGCTCCTCGCGGGTTACTTCCACTTAAGAGAGCTTAGTGAGCGAAGCAACAAATGAACTCTCTGTGAAATCATTGTTCCATCCACGTCCACCGGTTGCATGTTGTGGGGGTGGTCGTGCAAGCGGTGGTTTTTTTGCGACTGCGTACTGTTTGTAGGCTACCCCATAACACCACCGTGCAACCACCTAACCACCCACTCGGCTCGTCAGTGTGCTTTGTGGAACGTATTTGCAGTTGACTGGCAACGCCGCTTGCCAAATTGGCACCAGTCAGTGTGAACGGCGATGTCCCGGCGTGCACCTCTTCTCTGTGATATGCTCGCACCTCCTCCAAAGGGCTTGTGTGATAAACAAACTACGTAAATGCCCACAGACGCGGTTTGTTTGCTCTGCCACGTGAGAGGGAACTCATTATTTTAAATACTCGTACGAAATTGATGATTCTTGTTGAACATTGAATTAGGAACTCTTTAAGAATGCGAGTGGGCCACCACATCGTCTCGCCTCAGTAGCCTTATTAGTGTTAATCTGTCGACAAAACCTGGTTATGTTTACCATACCGTAAAGGACCACAGTGCTGCTACCAAGCACTCATACACCTACAGACTCGAATTCATCATTTGGGCCTGAGTCAGTTGGGACACGGAAATCCTTTTAAAGTTCCAAACAAATGCGTAGCCACATTTTCCCCTCGCAAATACGCTTTTATGGTTTTATTCCGTCACAACTCAGTTCTTTCCTTTGTTGTACATTTTCAACGTCGTAAACTCTGAAATCTGAAACCACTGCTGTTGCTTCTGACGGCTATTTTTCCATTATCCTTGCTCGCATCAGCAGCTCTGCATTGTACTCATGAAGTCTACGTACGGAACCAGCAATGCAAACGAAGCCGCATTATCAAGGTATTAAGGTGTGAGGAATGGTATAATCCTTAAAGTGTTGTGTGAAGACTTATTGTACTTCCATGGCTAAGAAGAGCCAAAGAAAATTAATATTGAAGGATCTATCCAAGGCTCACGACCATGATTTCCATGATTCATAGGCAACGAGTGCAGTAAATTGATTCCTGAATTGCTTCGACCACAAGTCATAAATCATAAAACCAATGCCATGAGTCGTAAAACCAATCCCAAAATACTGAAATGGTAATGGTACTTGGAATTACAAGTAATTATCACATTAATTGCCACAATGGAGAAAATTGTAATTGTTACTATTGACAATTGTAAGAGCTGTAACTGCCACAATTATCTTAAATGTCGTAATAGTCAAAAGTGACAAAATGCTTCAACTATTTATGTATGCCGAAATTGTTGTTATTGTTACATTGTTTGAATTGTTACTTATGTTAAAGTGTTTTAATTGTCATAATAGTCAAAATGATCATAATTTTAAACATGATTTACATATGTTGTTTTAATTCTCATATGTTGTTTTAATTCTCATAATACTCATCATTGTCACAATTACACTTGTAAAAACTTGTAACAATTATCGTAAAGATTGTAATTGTTATAAGTGAAATAATTGTCAAAATTATCTGAGCTGCCAAGAATGCCAAGTCGCATTGTCAAAATACTCAAAAGTTCTTTTAATCATCGTAACTGTTATAATTGTTAATTTTATAAATATCATAATACTCTAATGCACCGTCATTGTTGTAATGCTTACTACAATTGTAATTGTCATAATTATTAAGTTTATAAATATCATAAAAATTAAATTAACATTAATTCTGGAAATGCCATATTTACCATAATTGTTAAAACAATTATTATTCTTATAATCTACTTCAAAGATTCTCGGATTGTCAAGATAACAATCATAATTATGAAATTTATCGAAAGTTTTACAATTCTATCATAATTGTCATAAATGAAATAATGGTTAAAATTGTCAATTTTGTTATCATTTCCATAATTTTCAAAATTTCCATGATTTTCATAATTGCTACCATTTAATAGTAATTGTTACCATAATTATCATATCCTTATTTTGGGAGATCTTCACAATTGTCATAATATATAATAATATTTACCATAATGGTCATAAATGGAATAATTGTTAAAATGTTCAATATTGTTATCATTGCCATAGTTTTCCAGATCTTCATAATTGTCATAATTGTTACAATTATAATAGTAATTGTAACAATTAAACAGTACAATTATCATAAATGGAATAATTGTTAAAATAGTCAATACTTTTATCATCTTCATAGTTTTCCAGATCTTCATAATTGTCAAAATTGTTACAATTATGACTGTAATATTTACCAAAATTGTCATAAAAGGATAAATTGTTAAAATGGTCAATATTGTTGTCATTTTGATAGTTTTCAAAATCTTCATAACTGTCATAATTGTTACAATTTTAACAGTAATATTTACCATAATTGTCATAAATGGAATAATTGTTAAAATAGTCAATTTTGTTGTCATTTTCGTTTTGAATATCTTTATAATTGTGATAATTGTTACAATTGTAATAGTAATTTTTACAATTATATTAATATTGTTATCATTTTCATAGTTTTCCAGACCTTCATAATTGTCATAATTGCCACAATTATAATAGTAATTGTTACAATTAAACAATACAATTGCCATAAATGGAATAATTGTTAAAATAGTCAAGTTCATAGTTTTTCCAGATCTTCATAATTGTGATAATTGTTACAATGGTAATAGTAATTTTTACAATTAAACATTACAATTGTCATAATTGTCATATAATTGTCAATATTGTTATCATCTTCATAGTTTTCCAGACCTTCATTGTTGTCATAATTGTTACAATTGTAATAGTAATATTTACCATATTTGCCATAAGTGAAATAATTGTTAAAATTGTCAAAGCTGTCACGATTGCCAAGACGCATTGTATTAATTGTCGAAAGTTCTGTTAATTTTCGTCTTTGCTATAACCCTCAAATCTATCACTTTTGTTATACTTATTGTTTTTAAGATAATTGTTAAAATTACTATTTTTGTTATCATTTCTGTAATTTCAAATATTCTTGTTACAATTGCCAAAATTGTCATAACTATCATAATTATTAAATCTATAATAATTTTATCGATTCTTATTTAGATCACAATTAAAATTGGATAATTGTTAAAGTTGTAAATATTGTCATGAATATTACAGTCCTCACATTTGTGACAATTACAATAACTACAAAACTTGTAACAATCTCCATAATAATCATTTTCATTAGTCGTATCATAATTGACGCAATTGTCACAATTGTTAGCATATTCACCATTGTGACCACCAACGAGCAACGGGTGGCAGACCCATTACATAGAATGGTTCCAAACAGCGTTGGCCCCGCCACTGAAACTAACGTGGTGTTAATTGAAGGGAATATAAAGGACACCTGCCCATGGGACACTTCTGCAACTGGTTAGTATCGATGGACTGAGGCGGATTGAGGCGAAAGTACTGCCGTCGCTCTCATATAAGCTGGCATTGATTACAATTGAGTGCAGCGCGTAATAAGTTGCAAGTAAAGGATTCCTGTAGCTCACCATACTGAGCCTCCTCACCGATGCCTCCTCACCGACGCCTCCTCACCAACGCCTGCTCACCTACGCCTCCTCACCGTCGCCTCCTCACCGTCGCCTCCTCACCGACGCCTCCTCACCGACGCCTCCTCACCGACGCCTCCTCACCAACGCCTGCTCACCTACGCCTCCTCACCGTCGCCTCCTCACCGTCGCCTCCTCACCGACGCCTCCTCACCGACGCCTCCTCACCGACGCCTCCTCACCAACGCCTGCTCACCTACGCCTGCTCACCGACGCCTGCTCACCGGCGGCTCCTCACCGACGCCTCCTCACCGACGCCTCCTCACCGACGCCTCCTCACCGACGCCTCCTCACCGACGCCTCCTTCTAATTATAATATCTTTAACTCTTTGGTAGATCAAGGAAAGGTGTTACTGGAGGCGACAAGGCGCGAGCCTAACAGTTCGCAGCAAACACAGTTGTGACTCTCCTAGCCTATTTGCGGAGGGAAAATGTGGGTGCACATATGTGTGGAACGTCGACGGGGCTCCTGTGCCCCCAATGACACCAGACAAAATGAAAGCCGTGCGCCTCTGTTTTGTACGTGCATCAAAATGCCATAAAAATATGATACCAGTTTAAAGCGAAATCAGAGCAAGACACATAAAAGTGTCGCCGAAAATTTATGCCAGTCGTGTCTGGGCAGCCGGTGAGAGGCGGCCCATGAAGTGACCCAAATCCTTGGGTATTTCTTTCGATGGAGACCAATAATTTCCAGCAAATTGAAATAAAAAACTCATAAATAATACAGAAGAAGTTTAAAAAGGGGAGACGTTTTGGGAAAAGCGGGGCTTGTCAGAATGGCAAATAATTGAAGCAGTAAATTGGCATATTAAAGCCGGTAATTGACATGTCTGGCAAACATATACGCACACATATGTGGACGTACAAATACACAGACACATATATGAGCACATGCGAGTAGAGCGAAACAAGAGACGTCATCACGTTTGAGTGGGGAACAAGTTGAATCCCTGAGCTTGCTTGGAATTTTGTCATAATTCATTGAAGTGGAACTTCTTTACGGAAAGGCAGGGTACGAGTAAGTGCACATGTGGAAATATGCGAATGTAGGGACAGAGTGACCAATGCAGCAGACACGTGGTTAAGGGAGGTGCTAATAATAATGAATTGAGTAGTAAAAGAAACGGAGCGAAAACTCACAAGGGAAGTATTGTTGAATAGTTGGTGAGACGATTGGAAATAATCTTTGTTCATACGGTTGTGTTCTCACTCAAATTATCACCAGTTGAGTGACGGATTTTCCTATGTGATTTAATATGTCAGGGAGTACTAGTACCGCGGCCCTTAAGGACCTATTGTCCTACATGATGTGAGTATCAGAAAAAGAAACTTCTACCAACGCCACGAGGAAAGACATGCATCCGTAGTTTGGCCGTTATCGTGGTAGCTGGTGTATATACCAACTCACTCAGAACACCATGGATCCATTGTGATACCACCGCGTAACAACGCACCTCTACTTTACTCGTCAAACCATTTTGAAGCCTTAATAAAGAGCAGGATTTGTTTGGCCTTCACGCCGGACACTTCCGCAAGAGAGTTGAAAGCGTATTTGCCTAAAGAGCCCGCTCTGCTGCTAGCTAGAGAGCCGGGCTCCTACAGAAGAGATGTTCGACAGTCTCCTCCTTCTCCTCATCCCCACAGATTCTGCAGTATTCATGAGAGAATACTCCCAGCCTGATAGAATGCCTGCCGAATAGCCAATGACTTGTTATACCAGCCACGACCTTAGAGATATCTTCACTCGACAGAGCAAACAAGTCTCTAGATATTCTCCTATCAAGCTCCGGCCACATTAGCCTAGTCGTTAAGCAATTGCCTTCGTCTATCCAAGAGCCATTGACCTCACGCACGACGCTATCCTAACTCCAGGGTAATATCTCTAGATTTCCTGCGATTTCATTCAAAATTTATAATTTTGTATAAGAAAGTTCTCCAATTGCCGCAAATTGTGCTCAACTTTAAGCTGGGTAAAATAAAGGTATTCCTGACACAACAAGGATATAAGCAGCAGTCTCCCGCAATGCTGTCGCCAGCCTGCACAAAAAAATGTCCGAAACAAGCGTGAAATGAGTCAGCATGCCAACAGGAAAGCGGGCCCACGTAAGTACCTTGGTTGTCATATTATGTGCTCAGTTCAGATCTGCCCGGGCATATATCGGGCACATCTTTGCAGTGGGTGCCTCAGCAGATCCACCTTGCCGCTCCACTTAACACACAATTTTTGAAATCTCCATTAAGTGCTTTGACGCCAATTGAGATAAAGCTGCCAGCTTGGTACCAATTTGCATGCCTCTGTCTTCGGTGCTCGCCAAAGGGGTTCCTGTTGGCAGGAGTGCGTCTGGAGTCTACCTACGCCGTAACCCAGAGCCTCTTCCAATTAGAGCTACTCCACGAAGTTTCTTATTAGGACGACTGTTGGCTTGAAAATATTGTAAAATAAACTCCAGTAAAGCACAAAAATAAAACCAGAACAAAAACGAAAAAATTTAAAAAAGGAGAAAAGTTTCACAACTCTGCAAGCGCCTCTTTCAAAGTCATCCAATGAATGATTTGGTTGGCTGCGTGCCATAGTCACTGCACTCAGTTGGTTTCAATTGTTTGCCTTCACTGCATTCTGCCCTGCAGCCCTCAGCGACGTCGTTGTCGCTGTCACCCTCCCACGCTATTATTTTGTTGACTTCACTCTTAAAGTAAAAAATCTGCTACATTGGTTTTTTGCTTTAACTGGAAATTGAGTATTTATTCTTCATATTCCTGTTATCCTTTTTTTTCGGTGTTGTGTTTGTTCTACGAGTAGCTGTGGGCAGCAATTCGTAGAGAGTCTTCTTCCCAACTTGAAGAAATTGTTAATAAATGACAACCAGAACGAGGACCAAATTCAATTTACTTCTGAACCATGCACTTTTTGCTCCTTTTTTGATCCTTTTTTGCTATATTTTTTACTCCTTTTTTGCTGTATTTGTTGCATTATTTTTTGCTCCTTTTCTGTTCCTTTTTTGCGATATTGTTTGCTCCTTTTTTGCTCTTTTTTTGATCCTTTTTTGATCCTTTTTTGCTCCTTTGTTTACTATATTTTTTGTTAATGTTTTTTTTTTGTTGGTGTGTTTTGTTATTGTTGTTTTTACCCAACCGGGGCTGTATTGATGGAAAAGCAGATTGAAATGCCATGTAGTCCTCTGCTCATCACTTACAAAGTGGGAGTGGGTAACAACGAAAGAAACACTCGAAGAGACTATTCACTTTTCTAAGTACAGTCCATAATTCGGGGCACATTTCAGCATAGCGGGCAATGGAGGCTGGAAAAATGAAGATCTCTATTTATTGCTTTCTGAAGGGGCTTTTCAGGACTAGAGAGCTAGTGACGACAGGAGTTACTTGAAATGAGAAATGAGTAGGAATTTGGTTTCCGCCATGATCAGGTTTTATACTTCTCGGCATAGGAAAAATGGAGCCCATAAGCAGTGAGGCCTCTTTCAATGCTCTTTCGTTGGGTTTATGCTTTATGGTAGGAAGCTGATGATGGCAGTGGATGATTACTTCGAGAAACAAATTCCTGAAGTATGGTAGGAAGGTGATGATAGCAGTGGAAGATTACTTCGAGAAACAAATTCCTACCTTTGATACCTCGTAGCTGGGTATCATTGCTTAGAATTGGAAATAAGCAGGAATTTGTTTCTCGAAATAATTTTCCAATGCCATCATCAGCTTCCTACCACACTTCATACTTCTGGGAATAAGGAAGCTACTCACCAACTTGATTTTTTTAATACAAATGATGAAAAAATAACTTGGAACTCGAAAAAAGAGGCATTTGATTCTTGACCCTTTGAAGAAAGATACTTTTGTACGAAGCTTTGATGACATTTGGGGCATATGATGAGAGTCACCTTTCTATACCACCTGCAAAACCATGACTACTCGTATGTATGTAGCGACACTGCACAAAGGCATACTTTCTACAGTCACGGAGACTCATTCGCCAGCATCTTACACAACATAATAAGGTGTTGCGGTAACCATATAGGTCAGTGGGCAAAAGCCTGGAAATGTCCCTGAAAATACTGACCTTAACTGGACAAAGCAGTGTCGGGAATATACTTTCCATAGGAAACATGTTACTGAGTCCGTGGTCCAGCTCAGTAACATGTTTCCTATGAATGTATATTCCTGTCCCTGATTTGTCCCGGTAAGGTCAGTATTTTCAAGGACATTTTCACACCACTCCCACACTCTGGTTTCTGATCTTTGATTACAAATATGATTACTAATAAAATGATTGCCACATTTTAGAATAGGCCTGAGGAAAAAAGTTCGTAAACATGGCAAGATTGCGCAATCGAAGGCAAAGGGCACATTTCTGCAAAACTTTAAGCAATTAATTTCCTGATTAGTGCAAATAATCTGAGGCGTCAGGCACAAACGTACTCAAAGTCAACACTAAGGAAGATACACACACATACATAGCCACACAAAAACGCAGCCACAGACACTTGGGCACACCAACACAAACACAATGAACTCGATTACTAGAGCCGACAATTACGCGAGGGCACGAACTGCACAAAACTTTGCAACCAAAACAAACTTGACAACTATCAAAAGAGTTGTTGTTCTTATTGCATTTGGCAGTGCTGCTGCTGCTGTTGCTGTGGCTGCTGTTGTTGTTGACATTGTTATTGTAATTGCAAACAAATATTGTGCATTTGTACTTGGTTAGCGTTACAAATTGCCATCGCTTTCGTGAGGAGTAGGCAGACTGTCGCCAGCACGCATGGTTCCACACCAATTTGGATGGTAGCGTGACCTACTTGCAGGATTTACAACAACAATGGCGGAAGGACATACTCCACATACTCGACACGCTCGACACAAGCGTGTGGCAGTAAAAGCATTCAGCAAGTAAGTGGCAAATGCCGTCACACAAGAGAAGGGAAGCGGAAGGCAGAGTGGCGACATTCTAACCGAATTTCTACGTGTCACCTGCGTCCTTCGACGGGTTTTCTAAAGTGACTGTGGCACGAAGAGAGTCGTTTTGTTGTATGAGATTGTTCCGCGGGCAGCATAAACGATTTGCCAATATTTCACTTGTTTCTTTCTACAGTTTAGTGTTCGTTTTGACAGAGTTATGCTTGGGTTAGGATGCTGGCCGCTACCGCTTCTGATGCAGCTGGCCAACTGGTAGCTGGGTGTGGTGGTTAAATGCTCCTCTGTTTCTGGGTGTTACTTTGAGTGCTTTGGTTTGCGCCGCTATTGCCTGTTCTATAACCTTCAAGGATTTGTTTTGATTGAGTAATGCCCAAGCGACAGGAAAGTTTGATTGCTCACTGACTTGCTTGCAATTCTGCTTCCTGGTTATTTGCACCTCTTCGAGAGTTTGTGTTTCATTTATTTTGCAGCCTTCATCGCAGGTAAAAGCAGCCCGGGATATAAGCAAAATGCTCCTGCCCGCTGTCTGAGCCATTGTTACAGAATTTATGAGTTGAAATGTGTGTGTGGCGTTTGCAGCGCTCCTTATCCCAGATGGCTTACTCGCACTTCGGCGCATATTACGCAGCATCTTTCGCCGCATTTCAAGCAGTTTGCCATATCGGGCATTTGATCCTGTCGCACACTGCAAAACCTTTTATCTTTACTGCTCAACCCATCAATCAGCAAGAGACTATTTCATTAATCAGTTTCACAATAAACTTCAGTTTATAAAAGCAGCAGGAGCAGCGCCAAGGATACACTGGGAACATGTGTTAGGTGAGTGACAAGAAGGATACTGGAATGCATAGGCGCCAACCGGAAGGAAAGTGGGGTATGATGAATGTGAATGTAAGTGCCATTGAGCTGGTGGTTGGCTTTGCAAGGATGCTCGCCCTCTTGGCGGTATCAAGATGTGAGAGTTATGAGCGCGCAATTGCGAAGTGTCCGGAGAAACTCAATTGGAATCACACAGGATCGAGTGTGCATGGCTATTTGTCGGGAAGCAAATGCAGTTTGTACTCGTATTTAAGTATAAGCAAGTTGAGGAGCAAATATAATCTCAGTAGGCTTAAGGATACCATCTTATAAAGTTAAAGTTTAAGTATACCTCTACCCACCACAAATCAAGCGAATTAATAGCAGGCAACATTTGACATATAAACGCCAGATTGCTTGCCTACACTCACCAATATGGAAGTCCAATATAACCCTCACAAACCCACTCGTCCCCTGCTGGAATGGTTTTTCATTGTCTAAAGGAGATTAAAAAGGTTCATGGCAAAGCGCATAGAAAGCAGTGAACAAGATGTAAACCTTAAACACACTTTCAGTGCGATGCAAATGAAATTCTTCATGTGGAGCATGTTTCAGAATCCAGTTACGATGCTTCAGATTCCAGTTACGATGCTTCAGATTCCAGTTACGATGCTTCAGATTCCAGTTACGATGCTTCAGGTTCCAGTTACGATGCTTCACATTCCAGTTACGATGCTTCAGGTTCCAGTTACGATGTTTCACATTCCAGTTACGATGCTTTAGATTGCAGTTACGATGCTTCAGATTCCAGTTAAGATGCTTCAGATTCCAGTTACGATGCTTCAGATTCCAGTTACGATGCTTCAGGTTCCAGTTACGATGCTTTAGATTGCAGGTACCCAGTTGCGAGTACTCAAACAGCAATTGTAGCAAACTGAATGCAAAGGAGCTCTCTTCAATATTGCAATTCTCACTGAATACTGAAATGTTCGCGGCAATCTTGAAATTTGACCTCGCACCCTCCCTGACACTTCACCACTCTCGGCACTCCATGAGTGCCCAAATGCCGACGGATGTTTGTCAACTTTCTCCGTTCTTGTTCCAGCGACTGGTGGAAAGTTTTGTGTACAAATTGGCTGCGATTTTGTGGCATCATATTCCGTTGACACTTCTTTCACAAGTTTTTCACTTTTTCATGTGACTACAACGTCACTGCGTCACTGCACCTGTCCACCACCCAACACTTCACAAGCAAACTGGGGCTATCTTCCTGGCACGCAGAGGTGTTGGGAATTTAATTAATTTTATAAAGCTCGCCAGAGCCGATGCGCGTGAATTGCTGTATAACTGAAGCGTAATTGTCGGAATGCAACTGAAAATCTCACGCTTTCAGCTTGATTTCGCCACGTGCGAACGCTGGTCGATAAATGGAGTTACCATTTTGCTGAAGACTCGTTGCATATTCCCACAGAAGACACTGCAGGGCTGCCCATGATTTTCCGTTGCACCTGCTCGTCAGTGGATAGTTGTGCTGATGCCCGCTCAATGGCTCAATCGGGTTCATAACAACCGGCGCCTTTGCATGGTTCAGAGACGAGTAGTTTATCATTCTTCCCCACTCCGATGAAGAGTAGTTGGATGAAGCTTGTCATGCTGGGGAGCCACTTTAAACTTCAATAAGCGTAGGAGAGTCCTAGCGTGATAACACACGAGTATGTACGGGGCATATTTATGCATACACTTTTGTGGGATGAAGGATATTGGTCGCTGGAGTAGCGCTGTCAACTAGTTTCAAGGTTTAAGAGAAGTACACTTGAACCTTTGGTCAATGTGATTACAAATCGTTTATAGTTGCCACTTAAGATGAGTTTATGGAAATCCAGTTAGGATGACAATACAGTGAGCAGGCTAGGTAAACGATGAATCATTTGACATGTTACCAACCCACCATTCACCCAACTCATTCGTTTTCGTCTGTTTGGTAGTGTGTCAACAGCTGTAAAAACACTGAAAATATTCGTAGACGGCTTCTCGAATTGTTTGTTGCCCTTTTCCCTTTCGGTTGTGTTAATCGCCTTAAACTTTTCCTTACCGAACCCGAATACAATGAAAAGAAAACGCAAGAAGAATATTGTTTCTATAATTGTCCATCTTTATTTATACGGCCGAAAGTTCAGTGGGGCGAAGGCTCACCGCCCAGCGTAGGAGTCCTAGATATAGAGAGGAAAGAGTAGAAATATACAGAAAAGAGTAGAAACATCGAACAGTTTACAATCAGTGCCTACGAATATTTCACATATGATTCCTTCAGATTCCTTCAGATTCCTTCAGATTCTTTCAGATTACTGTGCCTTGGGTATGGGTGCGTGACTGTACTGATACATCCTTAGTTGCAAAGGTTAGAAAATAATTCCGCTTCCTGCTTCTGTTATATGGAAGACCGGTCCTGGACCGCGCCTGCACTGAGTATTAAATAGAGCTGTCAGAAGAAATTGTGGCAGGAGTGTGTCCTTTGGTACATTTTTGCAACGAACTCAAGCGAAAGTCGTTCAAATGTATCCAAAGGTAAGTCAAATTAAGTGATTAAAAAAGTGGCACCAGTGCAGGAGCCCTTGCGCAAGCGAAGTCCAGTCGAAAGGAATTTGCCACAAGTTGCTCACTCAACCGGGATTCCATGAAAAACAAAAATTGCAGAAAAATGCAAATGGACATAAAATGCAATAAATGAAAGAAAGAAAGAGAAATGTACGTGTTGCGGCAGTTGAGTTGGGACCTCACCACACACTGCGCCACCTTCAATGCGGAGCGAAGTGACATATTGTATGTGTATGCTGAATGTATGTGTGTATGTGTGAACTAGATAGTGCAATGCGCATAAATACACTGAAAGCCGTAAGTCCATGTATATCCTGTCTTTAATTTTCAGGCACTTTCCCAGTCCTGTAAACGAAATGTTCTTCACCAAGTTAGATATGGGATTTGGGGCTTTCACTCTATCGTTGGTACAATTCTGAGTAACACCAGACCCCTCTTCATATCATCTGAAAAGGGATAGTGTGTTACTCAGAATTGTACCCACGATAAAGTGAAAGCTCGAAATCCTATATGAAGGTGGAACGGTGTGTGGTGAGGTCCTAAGTCAACTCCCACATCACATACATTTATCTTTCTAAGTAAGAGTGAAAGCCCTAAGTAGAGATTATGTAAATAAGTAATGAATTCACCCTTCCAAACGTTGCTAATTCTGTCCATTCACTCATTTTGTTGCCCCCCTCATAAACAGGATACAAAATTGCGAGTCTTACCGATTTCCTGCCACTACTATGAGACTCGTTTAAATATTCACTCCCATAGCAATTTGCTCCTTTAATAAATTCGTTAAAAAAATTCATAAAATATTAAAGATCTGCTGTAAATCTTTCAAATCGCAGGTGCCCCCAATGAAATTGACCCCAACCTCCTTCTGTATCGCCCCCAACACAGATTGTGGGTGGCTCATTAACAAACGCCATTAAATTGGGGCTGACTTCCCTACCAGTACGCGAGTTGCCAGGCGTGAATTCCGCCTGCAATGTGGTGAGGGGGCTTACCACCCCAACAAACCAACCCCCAACCAATCGAAAACTTCGTAATTAGGGAGCTCTTAATTTTAACAGCCTTCATGCCTCACTTCGAAACGGGAAGTTCCAATAAAATTGACTCCAAAGTGGCTGAAAATATGCCGCAGTTGTAATTTGAAGATTAATACTCGCAGAAGCGCCGGTTGATAAATAACCGGAGTAGGAACTCAGTGCAAAGAGGTGCGTACAATTGCATTCAGGCGTTCATAGACTTTGTTCGATTAAGTTGAAGAGTGAATGTGCTCTGGCGCGGCTGTCATTGGAGCTTGTAATGGAAATAGTGTCAACAGGAAAGGAAGGCGACGATGCTTGAAGATAGAACCGTGGATTGAAGATAGAACCGTGGCCTGAGGATAGAACCGTGGAGTGAAGATATAACCATGGACTGAAGATAGAACTGTGGCCTGAAGATAGAACCGTGGCCTGAAGATAGAACCGTGGCTTGAAGATAGAACTGTGAACTGAAGATAGAGCCGTGGCCTGAAAAGTGCTCACCCACGGAAATGCATGCTAAGTAAACATTAAATTGATGTTCCGTGCACATTTTCAAGTGAAGGGACCACGAGTCGACGAACTGCTGATATGCTGCCACGTGATCCGCTTCCAGGCGGCTCCTCCCTCGTTTGAAGTTGATAACCATCACAATTGTCACATTTGCAGTCAATCTCAGTAACAGTCACAGCCACAGTTGCGTTGGAATAAGCAAAATTAAAGCACACTTCTTACGCTTCACACGCGTACAAATACACACACACACACACACACACCCACACACACACACACACACGCGCACATCAAAACTCACGTGCTCACTCTCAATCCGCACACAAATGAAATTCAAACAAATTTTACAATTTCACCTTTGAGCAAAGCAAATCAAAGCAAAGCACGCTGCAAGCTACAAATAAAATACCATCGCCATGTGTGGGCAACTGCTCGCATATGTGCCCGTACGCTTGTCACAGCACTCACACTCATCCGCTTAATATCCCCTCGGCTGCTCGAACCAACCGAGTGAGGCACACTTTCCCACACGCCCTGGCAATATGCAATTATTCGAAAGTGCCACTTGAAACAGTTTAAATTGGTGCATGGAGGATTCTCGCTGCCATCGTTGCCGATATACTTGCCACCAGTGAGTACGCCGGCGTTAGCGTTGCGGCTTGCTTCGTTCCATGAAATGCGAGGCAACGTCAAAATTCTTTGACATAACTGGGACAATGGAAACCAATGAACTTTGCTCAAGTTGGTACAAAGTTTTCGATTTATTTTTATGGTCCGCCGAACTGATGATTGCAGGGTGCTTCAAGCAACTGGCAAAGTGCAGCGAAAACTTCGGCTTCGGGATGGGACCAGTTGGCCCAACTTCCTAATTAATTTGTAAAGCATTTCAAGCAGACCCACACGGAGTAATGTGTCTCGTGATTCTCATTAAAACACTCTTGAGATGAATATGTTTACCAAATTTAGCGTGACCCGCGTCTCTGAAGAGGTTGGTATTAAGACATATGAGTGAACACTTTTCCACGCTCTCGCTGCATCCATCATATGCAAGGAAGTTGGTGGGAAACTATATGAAAGTGGGTTAGAGACATCAAATGACTTGCCAATGGATGGCTCCAGCGAGCAAGTTGCCATACTATAGTATCAACATCAGAGATATTATAAGGAAATCCTTACCTCACTTGATTGCTGGAATGTGGACGAATTGGATATGATGTCATTTCACCTCCCAAACGATGCGCCAAAAGTAACGATTTCAATAACGAGTAATATGGAGAGAGATGAAGTCTGCCTTTTTGAAATTCACGACTCTTATCTTTGCAATAAGTTTGCTTCCTTTTAAAAATTATGGACGAAAATTGTCAGTCTCTGAGATTTTTTTGTGACTATGGAGAGATTATTTCAGGATTGGAGTTCAATTGCATGTATATACGAGGGCGTCACAGAAGGAGACACAAATCATAAACTACGAGCATATTGTTCATTTGCGAGACACCCACAACAACTCGAAGAGGCGTGGCAATATCTTGTGCATTATTCTCAGATACATGCTTATTATGTGCGAACGAAACAAAGTCGGTTCTCCTTTTTTCGGGTGAGGAGTGGTAATGTTAAACCGAGAACCACCCCTGCCGTGAGTACTCTACTGATCACCCACAAACTTCACTCTGAAGATGAATGATCACCTGTAAATTTCCTGGTTCCTCCACCACACCACTCTCTCCAAACCCTCACAAATAGATATCTCTAGAAAGTGACTTGTAACACAACAATATGTTGAAGAAGGAGTTGAAAGAAGTGAACTTCGAGTATTCCAGAGCCTATCAAAAACTGAGAGACTGAGGGAGAATATTCAGATCACACTTGGGACTAGTTTAGCATATAAAAATGATATTCTATGAGCAGCTACGACAATCGCCTCCATGTTTATACAAAGGAGAAGAACATAGTTTTAAGGAAATTAGTTTACATTGGAACATTACACAGGAAACATTACTTTGATCTTTATATCCCTCCAGATGGTAGGAATACTGCAATTGTTGACAAGGACAAGAACACTATTCATGATTGTATAATATAATAAAAAACTGCAAGTCAAAATCTGGAAGCTCGATTTTCACCGTAGACGTATGGTCTAGTAGACTTTTTTGCTCAGTACAATCCCAAGAATCAGAAACGCGAAGCGCCCATTAAGATGTTCAAATCGCCCCACACTATTGTATACGAACCTCTTCTGAAGATGATCATCAGCAACAGAAAGCGTTCATGTATAAAGAGCAAAGAAACTTCCGGCTACTTTTACTCCCATTTGAGAGTCTCAGTAAGACGAACAATATTGAAATCAAGGATAATGTTTGTGGCATATTTCCCGCACCTCTTGGTGACAGCTTCGGAGTGACTGTCCAACTAATGAGCAATTAACTGAGGCAAAGCTGTAATAAGTCTGTACTGAAGTGTCGTTCATTTCCACACGTTTGAAATTCCTGCTACACCATATCATGTCGGCTTCCAGTCGCCTCAGTTGGGAGATTGTGATAATCTTCTCTTGTATGTGAGTACAGGCATATACTTTTGTAGTCTCGTGCTCGGTCTATGTAGAGTACTTTCGACTGCTCCAGTTTTAAATGTGACCCTGTATGCATGTCAGTATTTATGCATTATTATTGCAGATTATGTAAGTGAAGCACTGCCGTTACGTCTATTAGGCGAACATAATAAAACAGTATAAAAAACCACTTAAAAACCCAGCGAACGCGAACTGTATCGCAAGAGGCGGGGGCTGCCTAGCGAAGGGGTTGCCATGAGCACCATTAAAATGAAAGGCAACATGTCCTTATGAGCGACTCTGTTTACATTGTATACGAGTGTCTGTAGTCAGGCCAATACACACAAACACACGCCCCTACACACACACACACACACACACACACACACACACACTCACTCACGAACGCACACGCACGCTCTCCTATGTACAGAGATAAAAGTACGAATAAGTGGGCACAAACACAGCACCAACATATACTCGCAATTGTTAAATCCTTCAATGTCCTTCAATTGTTTTTTGTGGAAGAATTATTGTTAGTATCATTTCCATTTGAGCACCTGAGTGTGAAGGCTGCAATGAGGTCGAGTTTAGTTTAAACAACACTTCTGGAAGGCACGAAATATCCATGTGGAAAAAACTGTTGTCCGTTAAGTCCAAGTTTCCTGGAGACCATAGAAACAGGAGGCTATGTTGTCACATATAAGCATGTAAAGAATTGGATTTTATATAATTGCCAAGAATCGCTCCGAAGTGTGTGAAGCAGGGCACTGCCTCTCAGAGAGTGAGCCAACGACATCAGACACATGTCAACGGAGGGTCTCATATTCGTCGTGTGGGTAGTGGAGGCTCTGCGGTAATTTAAGGGAGGTCAGCTCGTACCTTCTTGGTCAGTGAGGAGTGGGCAAGAGTACTTAGATACTTCAGGCGTTGAAATACCGAGCTTCTGGTGAACTGCCTTCGATAGGGACTTAAGCAAACTCATTGAAAGGTGAAACAAAGAACAAAAGAACTCAGTCAAAGGTGAAAGAGGCAAACGAAGACGACCCTCTGTGAGTTCTGAGCAAACTCGCTTTAAAATGGGGTCGATCAGATAGAAGACACGATTCCCGCTATTAAAATAAACTCAAGGTACCCTACCGAAAATTTTTCTAGATATGATCTATGATGATTTATGAAGAGAATATCCCACTCGCGTACATAGGGAAAGGTAAAGGGTATTGCGACTTCAGACTTCTTTACTCCTTTTTAATATCTTTAAAAATTTTGCACAACGACCTTGCATTGTTCACAAGTCCGGAAACACTTCAGGGGCCTAACGTCTTAAAAGTTTGTCATATGGGATTATTGTTTTCAGTTCTTAGTTTAGTTGGGAAATCGACAGCATTTGTATCACCAAGGGACAGGGATACAGTCCAACTGTGACAAGTGAAGTGTGAATCTTCGCTGACACCAGGGAGAATTGGGTATATTTCGAGCTCAGGATTATGTGCATTCATAGAAGTAGAGCTCCAAAGTCTCAACACATTACACGAGCTAATTATACTGCATGTACAAGGTGTAAAATAGGGGGAGGGGCGTATGGTTAGCACCTTATGAAAGAGGTAGTTGAGAAACTGATCAGATGTGTCGTATACGAACCAATACAAGGTCAGGATCTCTCCAAAGAGGGCGTAATATGGGCACAACGAAGGGCCTTTTGTGTCCCTGTGAACAAACAAACGTGATCATCATCTCTTTTACCACGAATACCTACTTCAATCTCACGTATAACTGAAGACTGACGACAACAGCTCCGAACCCAGATTGATAGAGAAGTGTTTCTATTATTTTTGGCTCCGAACATTGTTCACTACATTCCGCAAAATGCATTTAACTACCGGTAGATGGCGTTGAAATGTGCAACTGCATACAACTTCACTATACATAAACGACAAAGCCCCATACCCAAGCACGCTTCACTTGAGGTCGAGGTCCAGTACAAACTCTGGTCTCATTGGAGATTGGAAGAGGGATTACAAGTAACAAAGGCAGCAGGCAGCAAATGGAAGATGGTTTCGTTGGTCTTTGGTTGAATTACTGGACCTAATTGGAGAGCTGACGAATCGACTCCTGACCCGCTTATGTTGGTACCAGTTCGACGGCCTGCACAACACACCTCCTTCGTACCATATAGCTCTGGATTGATGACTAATTGCTAACATCCCCTAGCATCAGCACTCAACTGGTTCTAGTTTAATATTTTCAGACTGTCGGATAATCCACTTAGCTGCCTGCTCAAGTGCTAGGCAACCGCTTCAAGGGTGACGTCAAGCAAGCGTGGAAAAATTTGTCACTTCTTTATTGGCGAATTACAAACATTACGGAATTTCGTGTGTGTGTCGCGTACGTAAAATACTTTGCGGAGATTAGTTCCGATTGTCAATGTTGAAAATTTTCCACAAAAGCCAATAAAATCGTGGAATTTTTTGAGCATCTCCTTCGAATTCAGGCCTATCTTCTGTTCGGGAGGTTGACCGACGTGGATATTGTGAATCAACAAATTGAGTAAGTTGGTTTTTGTTGTAACTGAACAATTGTGAGACGTTCCAGAAGTTGCCGTGGTTAGGGATGCCGGTTGTACAGCAGCGCTATGTAGAATATACGGCTGAGCATGCCAAAGGCTGTATGTCGGACCGGTCACTATTTGTTCGAGTCCGTGCAGTTCCGCGTTGCAGCACTTATATCGATTATCAACTCTACAAATTTTCGCTGGCCGTGTATAGAAAACCACTCTACCATCGGCGTCTCATGGATTGGTGCAGTTACCACAGACATCAACGTTTGGCTGACGAAGGGAGCTATACTGCTGTTGCTACTACATATGCCGGCGCCGCGGCAACTATGCCAGACGGTTCAATATACGAGGTGGCTGTGCAGTGGCCGTATGCAGGCGCAGCAGCTATGCCCCTGCAATACCAGTACCAATACCAACAGTTGACAGTTCCGCTGCAATTCAAGTGTGCCTCATCCTTTGCCACTTTGGCTGAGCTGAAAAATTACTTCCGACCGGAGCTGTTGGCGCAGAGTACCGAGTTTCAGCAGCTGCTCTTTAGAGAGATACGGTCATTGGCCCAGGAGCGTCACATCTATGCCATGCGGAATGCTAGCTTGACACTGGAAATAGAGGCGTGCAAACAAGCCATCACACTGAATGGCAGCAATACAATGTATCTGGACGAAAAACTGCAGCGCGTGCGCAGGCAAATACAGGAGTTGGAGAATGCCGATCAGCCGGAAAACATGAATGCGTCGGAGGACATTGATGCATTGAACGTGAAGGTGTTCTCGTAATTGCGTTTCAAATTGTTTTTTGTTTCTTTAATAAAAAAAACCGATTTTTGCTATCAACACTGAACATTCAGACGCTAATCTCGCCAAAATGTAACGTTCAGAACAGGCCCCCAACAAATCCAGAATTATTGAAATATATTCGATCATCTCAAGAATTACAAGTAGACTCAGTTTATGGACCGCTATTAACGACACTGAGAAGCCAGCCTCCTAGCAAAATGACATTTTTTTTGCTGGAAACATTTCAACCACAACCCGGACGCTCTCTGATTCTGTGTAGATTTTTATACTCGTACTAGTAGCGGAGGAATAGGAACATTCTACCAAAGACTGCCCCCTGGTTGACGAGTAGTTCATTTTGCTGTGGACCTTCTCTTTCTGACAGCTCGAGAGTAAAATCAAAACCTGGCCAAGCTTTTGAGTGTCTGAGGTAGTGGAGCTAATGTGATGCTTTGCTTGCTTTGGTTGCTGTTCATGGGTCTTTTGCTTATGATTCCACAAACGATTGAACGGCGTTTTTGATATGATCTGTCGATGATATTAACTGACTGAATAGTGATATCTCCTGAGAAATGTGTTCTCCGCTGACAAACTTTTCATGCCACATTCTACGTCCACAATCTCTCGAGCATCTCTCACTCAAAATTTCGTCTGTTTAATAATTCCTGAATGGGTGTAGCACGATTCAACAATTATTCGTAACGGGTGGGCAGGATTCATGAGGGAAAGCGCCAGGATACCAACTCTCTGCCTCAACAGGCATAAGAAAAAATGGTATATGATGAACATAAAATGAGATTAATTCAAAAAAAACCAGTGAATTTGCGGCATGTGCGCATAAGGGTGAATCCTGCACAGATACACAGTGATGAATTGAAGCCTCCTTCCAGACATGGTTGGAGCGTCGACGACTTAACTCAAAGGTTTTTACTTATCTTAAATATTTACGGAAATATTCCATTCCGCAGTGTACGAGTCTGCTCAAAAAGCTGCCGCCTCAGTATGTTACCTACCCAAAGCGGCACCAATGCCAAGCGAACATATTTCCACCGCATCTTCAGCTCCTCCTATAAGTTTTCCCACCCAACTGCGAACGGCAACTCGGGCGTTGTGATAAAGTGTGGTAAAAAACTGTGCCACACTGTCGAAGTGTCACTTGTTTGGCCTTAAAGGCATGCAAACTGCCTGCTTAACCCTCGTGCCACTAATGTGCAAAGTGGCATTATGGCACTTGGCAGGTCCCTGAGGCTATGGCTAAACTGCTTCTGCATCGTTGGAGCTCATGCGATTTATGTAAAAAGAATTGCTTTTTCTTCATTTTCGTGCTGGAAGCTTCATGCTCGCCATTCCGCACTTCCTTTGCTGTCTGGTGCGAGTGTTGCATCTCTGTTGCTTCACTGTGGTGCAGAGCATCTTAAAGGACTCTTCAAAGAGTCATAAGTAAGCACGTGTTAATTACACTACGTGCCTCTGACGGAGAGCAAGTAAGTAAGACACTCACACACCCACACCCTCACAAAGGGTCGTGCTTTATTAGTATGCAAATTTTATGCTTGTGAGTCGATTTTCTTCCATTTCTGTGCCCTGTTGCTACACGCTGGACCCCAGTTCAACAAACACTGCTAACTTTGCCATATTGAACTCTTTTGTTGTTCTTTTTCTTGCTATTATTTTCACTGATATTGTGATAGCCAATTGCAATGAACTTTTCTGGCAATAGATTCATTACTCAAAATCTCCAAGTCAAATCAAATCAAAATCTTGGCGCTTAAATTAAAGTGTGGCTCGATGACGCCAAATGTCCAAACCCTGTTTCCCCCCAGTTTTACTGTCGGTGTTCTTACTGTCGGGTTGTTACTGTATCCAGTGAGCTGAAAGTTTCCCGAAAATCCAACCTCGATTTTGCAGTACAAGAGAGACGCACTTCTCACCATGATGCTGTGTCGTTAAGGGGCACACTTTCAACTAACGGCACGTCAAATAACACCTGCGATCATATCCGACCGCTGACAATTGGAAAGACTGTGAAATTTATGCCACGAGTATAATAGTTTTGTTTCATTTTTAATCTCTAATCATAATCTTCTTACAGAGAAACTATTCAACACGCACTGCTATCGCTGGTTCACTGAGCCAACTTATCGCATCGTGTCTCAAGTTGTGTTCCAAGTTGCGTCCCACGACGATCTCAAGTTGTGTCCCACGACGATCTCAAGTTGTGTCCCACGGCGATCTCAAGTTGTGTCCCTCGACGATCTCAAGTTGTGTCCCACGACGATCTCCAGTTGTGTCCCACGACGATCTCAAGATGTGTCCCTCGACGATCTCAAGTTGTGTCCCACGACGATCTCAAGTTGTGTCCCACGACGATCTCAAGTTGTGTCCCACGACGATCTCAAGTTGTGTCCCTCGACGATCTCAAGTTGTGTCCCTCGACGATCTCAAGTTGTGTCCCACGACGATCTCAAGTTGTGTCCCACGACGATCTCAAGTTGTGTCCCACGACGATCTCAAGTTGCGTCCCACGACGATCTCAGGTTGCGTCCCACGACGATCTCAAGTTGTGTCCCTCGACGATCTCAAGTTGTGTCCCACGACGATCTCAAGTTGTGTCCCACGACGATCTCAAGTTGTGTCCCACGACGATCTCAAGTTGTGTCCCACGACGATCTCAAGTTGTGTCCCACGACGATCTCAAGTTGTGTCCCACGACGATCTCAAGTTGTATCCCACGACGATCTCAAGTTGTCTCCCACGACGATCTCAAGTAGTGTCCCACGACGATCTCAAGTTGTGTCCCACGACGATCTCAAGTTGTGTTCCACGACGATCTTAAGTTGTGTCCCACGACAATCTCAAGTTGTGTCCCACGACGATCTCAAGTTGTGTCCCACGACGATCTCAAGTTGTGTCCCACGACGATCTCAAGTTGCGTCCCACGACGATCTCAAGTTGTGTCCCTCGACGACCTCAAGTTGTGTCCCACGACGATCTCAAGTTGTGTCCCACGACGATCTCAAGTTGTGTCCCACGACGATCTCAAGTTGTGTCCCACGACGATCTCAAGTTGTGTCCCACGACGATCTCAGGTTGTGTCCCTCGACGATCTCAAGTTGTGTCCCACGACGATCTCAAGTTGCGTCCCACGACGATCTCAAGTTGTGTCCCACGACGATCTCAAGTTGTGTCCCACGACGATCTCAAGTTGTGTCCCACGACGATCTCAAGTTGCGTCCCACGACGATCTCAAGTTGTGTCCCACGACGATCTCAAGTTGTATCCCACGACGATCTCAAGTTGCGTCCCACGACGATCACAAGTTGTGTCCCTCGACGATCTCAAGTTGTGTCCCACGACGATCTCAAGTTGTGTCCCACGACGATCTCAAGTTGTGTCCCACGACGATCTCATGTTGTGTCCCTCGACGATCTCAAGTTGTGTCCCACGACGATCTCAAGTTGTGTCCCACGACGATCTCAAGTTGTGTCCCACGAACATTCATCTCCCCTGAGGGTGTCAACCAGGACCACTTTTCCTTGCATGTTTTTCAAATTATGGATTATTCCACCACATGTGAGCTCTCTATATACGAGTACTCTAAGGCAGATGAACGAGTTCCAAGCCACAGTTTCGTTATTGGATAACATTTTGTAAACCCGTATGAGGAAAAGTCCTTCAGATTCAATTTAAATCATCAATAATAATAGCTTACTATATGCAAGTATAAAAACAAACATTGATAGTGTACATTGCTTTCGCCTTGGTACACCATCCCTGCCTGAGAATGCAGGACTAACAGATAAAAGTCAATACAACAAAAGCTCAATGGCACGAGTAGACACTGTATCATATCCTATGATGGCATCTCCAAAGAAGGTCAAGTGAAAGCGTAGTAGCAAAGAGTGACTATTGTCGAACACAACAGGTGCAGACTAAACAACAACAACAACAACAACAACAACAACAGTTCAAACGGAAGCAGATAATTCAGGCGTGAAGCAGCAACAAAATGAAAACATTAGCCAAAGACAACAAATTAAACATTAAAAGCATAAATGGGTACACCCCGAGCGACTGACCTCTAAACCGCCCCATGCCCTCCACTCCCCTCCACTCCTTTCCACACCCTACAAGTCTCCTCCGCTCCCCTCCGCTCCACTCCACTCCCATCTACTCCCCTCCACTCCACTCCACTCGCTTCCACTCCGCTGCCATTCTCTTGTACGGTAAAGCGCCACTCAAAGGACCAAGCCAAAGGAAGTAGTTATGCTCGCATGCACATCCTTACATATGTAAAATATTTCTGCTTGTTTGCTCGTTGTTATTTGTGTGGTTTGTGTACATGTTGTTCTTGTTGTTGTTGTCGTTGTTGTTATTGTTGTTGTTGTTGTTGTCTTTGTACACACATTACGTCTGTGTGCAATTCCCTTATCACTCATCTATTATAGTGTTAAGTGAATTAATATTTTACCATGTGTCATGGAAAAGCAAAAACCAGCGGCGGATCCAGGCGCTCAGTTTGGCGCATTAAACTCAATATTTGTGAGAATGGGAGTGTGTGCTCACTTATTTATTTGTATATGTAGATGCAAATATATACATATACATATATGTACATATAAATATGTTCCTTATGTGGCCGTGTTTTTGCTGACGAGAGTGAAAATTAAGTGGAATCCGCATTGAAAGCCAGACAAATAATGGAATAGTACAAACAGGAGGGCGAAAAACACTGAATTACATTAGCACGCAAATACAAATAACAACACCAACACAAACACGACAGACACACACACGCACATACCTGTACAGTGTACACAATCGTTTCCTTATGGACCATTAAACACGTGCACACCTCGGTATGTGGGCCAAAAGTGGAATATCCCCGAACAAACAAACAAAGCAAAAGCACTGTTCAAATTGATTGACGACAAAAGGACTTTGCATGTGGTTTGGCTGAGATTGCTTTAAGCGGCTTCAATGAACAAAAAAATAATATATAAATATATATATATATATATATATATATATATATATATATATATATATATATATATATATATATATACTCGTATATATATAAGATAAATGAGAAAAAGTGACCCGTCAATCTGCCTACAATCATTCAGCAATCCTTTTCGGTAGTGCCAGTATTGATTTGGTTTGCTGAGTACCGTACGATTTGCACCGATAACCCTTGCGATATTGCTTGCGGAGATACTCCCAACTTGCTGCCGCTTTCCTAATCACCCTTCCATATGGTTATTAATCAGTTGACAGAAGCAACAGTACATAGGCCGTGTTGGCCGTGAGACTCTGATCCTTAGAACTATGACAGAATGATTGGATACAGAATGAAAAGACTGTGAAATTTTTTGCTTAGTGGCCAACAATCTTCACGCAGATTTTTCTGCAAGACTTTCCACAAAGATGTAAACGGGGGATAGGTAGGTAGGTAGGTAGGAGTGGCAGCTTAGTTTGCCAAAAGCACACTTGAGCACACCTAAAGGTCGATTGCGATACCACGGTGTTTGCGTCGTTCAAGCACTGATTAAAACGTTCTCTTACTTGAGGTGGTGATAGTCAGGGCAAGGACAGCGCCGGGAAAGGCACGACTGTGTTGCAGGAAACCTGATAGTTTGATGAACCTTGATATGTCCTTAATATTAAGGGAAGACAGCTCTGTCAGACTTGTAATAAATGGGGTACCAAAGGTGCGATTTCTTCTTCTGCTCAAGGATGGGCAGTGACTTCACAGGTGGATAACCGTCTGGGTCCTCCTCCTAGGAACCACAGCCTCGGTAGAAATCATTTGAGTGCAGGCCCAGTCTTTCTGCGTGCTTTCCCAGTATGCAGTGGCCGTGTTTGTTCATTCTTGCTCAAGTTAGTCTAGCCAGGTGGCAGGATTCCTCGTCAGCTCTGGATTTGTAGGCGTCTGCCAGGTATTTCCGTTTGATATCGAGCTTGGCTGTTGCCAGTGGGATGCCGATTACGGAGGGCTCAATTTCGTACTGAAGCGTGCCTGCCTTGGCAAGCTCGTCCGCCTCGCAGTTACCCGGGATGTCGCTATGTCCGGGAACCGAGACTATGTGCACCCTAGAGTATCTTGAGAGTTCATTTAGAAATGTTCGACATTCATGAACAAGTTTTGCGGTGGTAGTAGAGCCAAAAAGAGATTGAATGGCGGCTTGACTGTCTGATACTTTCTGAAGTGAATCAAAAGTTTTAAATCTCTGGGCACAGCTTCTTAGATTGTGTATTGTGTTGAGGGCTGCCGTTGGCGTAGTCCTTAAGGCTCCCTTCACACACAGAGTCGCAAGCCTTTGGACTCTTTCCATAGATTTGAAGTAGGGTTTCTTCCGATCCACACCAGAATACCATACTGCAATATTGCTCCAGCTATGGCTGTATAGCACAAAGGCATCAGAGAGGGAGGTAGGCCCCAAGTACAGCAAGCTTTCTTTTGCAGGTGCACAGAGCATTAGTAGCCTTCTTTACCTATATTGACCTTCCATAAGAACTTCCTATCTAATTTTGCCTCCTGAAGTATTTGTTATGGCTTTTGAGAGTTACCGAGTGTACTGTTGTGCAGCTTTGGTAGTTTCCACGGCGGGATCTTGCCCCTCCTACTGAAATGTAACAAGTATGTTTCTGGTCCGCTGGCCACTTCCAATTATTTATAACTTTTAGAGTCTCGATCATAAGGTCACTGAGAGTTGACTTGCATTTCCCCGCTATAGCTGCGTCACTAACTCCGGGGCTGTACCGTAAAATTTCGCTTCGATTTTGCTGACAATGAGCAGTGGTGGAAATAGAACTCTCCCTGTTTCAGTCCCTCTACATGCATCCTTTATCGTTTCGTCGTCGTTCCACTATGCTCTTATTCTGCTACGGCTCGGTAGGCTACTCATCCGTAGATAGGCAGCATCGTTAATCTCAGTAGTTTTGATTCCATCTAAAATGGGTTCAGTTGAGTCGCGCTCCTCTCACAAACTTTTCATCACATTCGAAGCAAGTAAACGTCGGCGATACCGCCATTCAAAGGAAGATTAGCTTAAGCGACTGCTAAAAAGCACGCTTAAGCCTAGATTGGCTCTTTGTGGCACCGCAAGAGACACAAGTCCCATTGCCTCTCAAAAGTCCAGCCATGTGGGGCCTATTTTTTTATTTGAAATGTCCCCCAGGGAGTCCAGAAAATAGTCGCCTGGAAAGTGTTTCTCCTTTTGAACAGAGCTGGACCCGTACATGTCAGGTATTCAATGGACTCTTGCTCTTCCTCATTCATCCAACCCCAGCTAAAGTCATTTGAAGTGATTGCTAACCTCCTGCCACGAGTATCCAGGGTTTAGTGTCCCAACGCTTATGGCCTTCAAAAGAAGATACAGTTTGTACTGTGGCATTCGCCTGTAATCAAAATCACATTTCATATGATCATACCCCCTCCCTGCGCACCCAATAAGTTATTTAATTCACTCTGATTGATTTAAACAAGACTAATTGAAAATTCTCTTTAATTACGGCGCTACTTGTTTATAGACTTGGATACGGCAGAAAGGGAAATACGGTTAATTGCATCCACATTTGCAGGATATCGTGGAGTACACCCAGCGTACACAAAATTCAGCAGCTCCACTCATACATGAAATTCTCTTCAATTTTGCAAAACCTATTCCGACGAATGCCAACCATTTTCCCCCCAATTTCCCTCAAATTGCAATTGTACGTGTATAGGCAGAATATGAAGCCTTAGCTACTTGTATTGTTGTTGTTCTTGCTGCCGCAAGGATAAGTGTGCACGTAGTATACAAGCATATCAGTCCCTACGAAGCTCCATTAAGAATTTTTACATGTAATTTTATCTCCTTATCCTTCCTTACGCGTATCTTATTTGCCCCAACAAAGAGCTCACCACGAACGCATTACACGCACATACGCATGTAGGAGCATACACGACGCCCACACAAATGCGTTCTTGAATGGCTGGATCCGTAATCCAATTGAATGCAAATTGCAGAAATATTTGCAGAAGAGATATTTCAATGTTTGCATAGAATGGAAGAAAATGATAGTTGAAGACATGCCGACATTGCAAGGAGGCAGCATGCCGAGCAAGGACATTAAAACTGCAAATAATGAGAAATGCAGCAGCAAGCAAGCTGAGCGAAAAACGATGAAGAGCCTTCCTTAAGGACTTAATTTAATAATAATAAAGGAAATATATGGAGATGGTAATTGAGGAGCCTGCAATTCGAATGAGGAACCAAAACAAGTGAGTTTGCTGATGGAAATTTTAAATTCTGAATAAGAACGAATAAATAAATGGGAGTGTGCAATTTAAGGAAGCACAAGGGAATTTTAAGGAAGCTCAAGGGAAACACCACAAATGCAAAGGAGGCGGGAAAAATGTGTAACAACTAAGCAGGGAGGGAGAAATTGAGTGAAATACAATTGACAACATTAATAAAGGCAGATAAGATCAAAGAAAGTGGTAGCAGGAAAAACAAAGGACATGAGAACAAACCACATTCGCCACAATAGAAAAACCACAGCGAAGACAAGCTTAGAAATAAAGGCACACAATGTAAAAGGAGCAGCAAATTAGATGGGGAGAAACCAAGGAACATAAGAAATAATAAATGGAATCCCACAAATTGTGGCATGGTTGAAACAAGACCCTGAAGAACACACATAGTCGTATAAGAAGTGGAGAAGCTGTAGCAGATGAAACACCCACGAAATGTTTATTTAAACCCACGCAACAGCAACAGGAGACTTATCACTCGCACCTTGTCATTCATTCAGAATACTTTACGAGTTAAGGGGCAGGCTTCACTTTACAGGTAATCGCAAACTGGACCCAGCAATATCGCTTCACATGATCAAGAGGCTTCCATTCACAATCTTCTGCAGACGCCCTTGGGAAAAGTTTTAGCGCTTCAAATGATCCAGAGACGCTTCAGTTCAGAAACGTTTGCAGAGCCCAAAGGGAGAAGTTTCAGCTCTTCAAATGATCAAGAGGCGCTTCAGTTCTCAAACTTTGCAGAGCCCAATGGGAGAAGTTTCAGCTCTTCAAATGATCAAGAGGCGCTTCAGTTTTCAAACTTTGCAGTTCCCAATCAGAGAAGGTTCAGCTCTTCAAGTGATCAAGAGGCTTCAGTTCTCAAACTTTTGCAGAGACCCTTGGGGGAAGTTTCAGCGCTTAAACGATCAAGAGGCTTCACTTCTCAAACTTTTGCAGAGCCCAATCAGAGAAGTTTCAGTCCTTCAAATGGTCAAAAGGCTTCAGTTCTCAAACTTTTGCAGAGGCCCTTGGGAGAAGTTTCAGGGCTTCAAATGATCAAGAGGCTTCAGTTCTCAAACTTTTGCAGAGCCCAATCAGAGAAGGGATTCTGATATTATTTTAGAGTGTATTTCTCCACAGAGTGCTCTGATTGCACCTTCAGCTTCACACTTGATTTAAGGACATATTTTCCATGATTTTATATTTTCATTTCACATTCGAAGTGTGACCTCTTTTATAGTCCTCATATTTATGAATACAGCGGCTTCCTCGAAAGTTCTGTATGCGATTGTGCTGATACCACTCGTACGCGCATCTGAAGTACCTTTCCATTAAACTACTCACAGTGCCATCAATCAAAATTCGATGGCCGCTCATCAAGCTGAAAGGGCTTGCGAGGGAGCTGCACGATGACGCCAGAATTCTCGTATTTTTATCTCGTCACAATAAAATAACCAAAACGCGTTCGAAGTCATTGACACCAGTTTCAATAAAGCTCAAATTCACATTTGCACAAACGCGCAACTCCGCGCAAATGAACGGGGAAAACAGAAGAGGAGCAGAACCAAACTATGGAACTTGCACCACATGCAAAATTACTCGCATGGCGAGAGGAAAATGGGAGTGAGGGAAAATGATACGTGCAACTTTTTAGTCAATCAACAGCCTGAACGTTATTGATCGCTCCGGTGTGTTCTGCAGTCCATTTACATTTATGAACCAACAACAAATTCGAGATATGTCGCCATTATTTCTGAAATTTTTTGTTACTTTCTCACACCACATGGACAATATAATGAAACATGGCGCTGGACTGCCGCCAAACTAATCCACACTGGACTGGCATACACAAGAATATGTGAGAGTGTGAGTGTGTGATTGTGTGCCTCTGTGAGTATAAAAGTTTCACCATCCATTGCAGTAATGTGGTTGTAAGGACAGTTAAAAAAAAGGCCACGAGCGCTTTGCGGTGGTCATTTTGGAGGGATGGCACACCCCCTTCTTCCTAAAAGACAAATAAACCAACATTGTACTTTTATCGAAATAAGCATGGATTTGAGAAAAAATGCAGTTGAGACATCGAAAACCCCTTCGGAACTTTTTGAGTGCGCCTCTGCTAAAGGTTATAAATCGCATATGGTTTAACTGAGGTCGAATGACATGTTCGTAAATGGTTCGTTTTTAACTGACCTCTCCACAAAAGAAGAGGATGGATGAAGAGAATGCAGTGTAATGCTGGAACTTTAATGAAATGTGTTGAAATGATTGAATTTCAAATTTAAATCGCAGGCTCAAATCCTGCCCCGGGCTGGGTCTCAAAGCTATCTTGTCATGCACTGCTGTGGATCCACTCTATTCCTAACTGTGACTCTTGATAGCAAGGCACTTGTAACTAGATCAAAACCATCTTTCCCTTTACTGCTTTGGATCCACTCTATTCCTTACTGTAACTCTTGGTAGCAAGGCACTTTTATCTACGTCCACAACAAATACTCAACCGGGCTTTGGTGATTTTGAATGGATTTTCTCTCAGTACTCGTACTTTCCTCTTGGGAGTGAGAGTCCAGCTGCAGCTTGCGTTCTCCCATCCACATACTCAAGCAGATAATATTTTCCTTTTTTATGTCACTCCTATTTTCTGTCGTCATTTCAGTTGTCTGTCAGCATTCCTTGTCAGCAGTTTAGTAATCTCGCAAGTATCTCCTCCTTTTACTTAACCCCTTTTCAGAGAAAATAACCCCATCGCGCCCCCCTACTCTACTGCACCAGGACATGAGCAGTGCTTAAATTTTGATCCTTCTCTATTGTCCGACTTTTCAATGTGGTACCGCGCACTCGGACCAGTTGATGGCGGTTGGCGTGGATGTGTGCTCCTCCACAGGTTTAAAGTTGCATCATCAGCAGCTGCGAGCTGCTTCATATAATGGTTGGAAAATGAGGCAAATAATACTCGTAATGCAGTGCGACACAAACGGCATTCCTAGAATTTTTATTGCAGCTTAGTCGCCTGTTCTTCGCTGCAGTGCAATTCCATTCCTCTCGGCATGCTCCGGCGAACTGGCATTATGAAAAGGATTTACGATGCACTCAGCCAAATTCGACCATTTTCCACTTGGGTGCTGCGTGTGGCCGCTCGTACTGCTGCATCATGGCTGTAGTTGGGTGGAGCCGCAGGCACATGTGTTGCCCGTTCTCCGTTGCCGTTGCCAGGGGTGTTCGAATATTGCCGACTCTATCCAAATGGAATCGTGTTAAATAATCGGCGCACAAGTGCCAAATGTGACGTGCCCAACCAAATTGCTTTGGGTAATTTTGAAGCGTTGTGATCCTAAATGGACAAGAGGCAAACATTTAAACAGAGCCACGATTACGAGTGAAACTATATTAGAAAATGTCGTTATTGTTGTTGTTCGTGCCTTCGCCAAAGTTCTGTTTCCTTTCTTGTGTGCCACAATCGCCTTCAATGTTTATGACGATGGAATTCCCCGTCAATAATGTGAATGGTTCCCATATTTGAAGTTGCTTTGCATAGAAAATTGTGCCACTGCTGGAACACGGCTTTATATATTCAGGGCGTTATAAAAAATGGCTTTGTTGTTGGTGCTAATTTTGTTAGTTAGATGAAGTTTATATAACTGTCTCCTTGGAGCCTCACAAAAGCCTAGAAATTTGCATTGTAGCACCAAGGATCTCAAACATTACCTGAACCTGTTGAATTCTTTGGTACTGTGTACCAAGGAAAGAAGGTTGTATCGAAGTTAAATGATCAACACCCTTCCAAAGAGTAGTTCCCAGATGGACTTTTCTGTTCTGGAATGAATGGCATATCAGTACCTACTGAACTGAAAAGTCCAACTGGAAACTATTGCTTGGAGGCGATGGGTGTTGATCACTTCACTTCGATACAGCCTTCTTTCCTTGGTACACCGTACCAAAGAATTCAACAGGTTCAGATAACGTTTGAGTTCTTTGGTCCTACAATATCCCCACGCCTTTTTCGGGAGTTGTGAGTGTTTTGCAAGATTCCACTACCAATGAATGGATACTTCGTTTATTGTTCTATTACAGCGATGTTCTTCCAATGACCACTTGGGACTTTTGATATATTTCCGTTATATTTAGCACCAATGCTTCCAGCAGCCAACAAATTTTCGGCTTTCTGAAGAGTGTGTTTAACAATTTGGCTTTGATATTGTCGATTACCTGAATGTAAACATAATCTTTCCTTCTTCCCAGTTGTGGGATGGTTGTTAATATTCAAACTTTGCTGTGGATATAACTCCGCTGTATTGACTGATCTCTGACACTTTGAACACTAATTTTGATCCTAGTTGCCTAGAGCCCTGCAATTTCACATTTACAGCTCGGCTGTACCGACACTTTATGGCTGAGGCACTTGCAATTCGTAGTAGGTACTTGTATTCCTATAACAGGGTTCTTTCCTAGAATTCATAGTCTTGCGCCTACTTTGGCAAATTTTGTCCGTGTGGATCCTTGCAACTCTAAAATGGTGTTGAATCCCACAACATCACAGTATGGCCATATTCAAATCGCTGTTGTTTCCACACATCAACAACTCAACTGGGTACTCTCTAAGGCTCTTGCATCCAGCAAGCGGTGTCCAAGCAGTTAAATCTACGCTTCTGCTGGAAGGCAAGTGCCGTAGTGAGTACCCAGTTGAGCTGTTGATGTGTGGAAACAGCAGCGATTTGAATGTGGCCGTTCTGTGATGTTGTGGGACTCAACGCCATTTTAGAGTTATAAGGATTTTTTGCCTTCTGCTTTAAAGAAGCCGAACCTACAAAATCCCTCATACTAGACAGCAATTAAAACCACCTTCCTTACATTAGTGGACATCCAGCTAAGTAAAACAAAGTCTCAGTTGACAGTTGATCGCCTTCCCAAACATCTCTGGGTAGAATTGGGGCCTTGATACCTCTCTGAAAGGTTAAAGTTAGCTCATATTAGCTCACCTCTGTGTTGGACGAGTGTGGATGTGGGCGTGTTTATTTTTGCTGTGGGTGGAAAACATCATGCCGAAGTGTGGGACTCGAATCGACTAAATCGACCTCTGCTTCAGTCCCCTGAGTCGCCGTGGCACCATCAGTTAAGGCGTTCCTTCACGGGGCGGGCAAGAGGTTCCTCACTCCCGTTTCTTGGTCATGTTAATGACTTTAGCTCGCTAAACCTCTAGCGCTTTGCTCGCCTTATCTCGGCTAGGTAAATAGGCTGAGCGGTCGCCGAAAAGTCGCACTTAGATCATGTTTGACCCTTTATAATACCGCATGAGGCACAAGCCGGATCCCCTTTCAAAAGTCCACCCATTTGGAGCTAAAGCAGTTGATGGATCTTATTTCTTGTTGTCGTACCTTACTTGACCTCAGAATACTGATCAATACGTATCCTGCTGCATCCCAGGCCTCCTGTGATCCACTGACGTACCAAAGAACACCAGCTGGGGTTACTTTCACTCTCATATAACGCTCAAGGCGGTGTTTTGCACCCGTAAATCTCCCACATTCCATCAATGCATGCACGCAGCATGTGTCCTCTGTATGTCTGTACTTGTGCAGATACTTTCGACAGTATTAGTGTCCAGTTAGGATGTAGATGTGTGGGTGTGTTGTGTTTGAGTATGCAATTGCGCACACACATTTCGGTGATATTTGCATTGCTCGACCTTGCAACAAATTATACATAATTAAAGGACATCTCTAGCAAATTATATCCTTTATAGTTGGAAATCCAACAATTGTCAGAATAGTTTCAATTTTGTTGGATTTTCATTGATAAATAGATTCTGACCACTTTCCACATGGTCAAATCCAAATCCAAATTCAAACCCACACACTGTTGTGCAGTTATGAAAGGACTCTTCGATTCAAACGACGTTCTCTGTCCGCCTTAGCGCACTTTTCGCAATTATTCCGAAAACATTGGTTTAATATTCAATTAAATGTGAAGAGCAACATGCAAAGCTGGTCCTGTGCGGATTTGAAAGAGCAGTTGATTGATTTGCATCTGAGCTGTGGATACACAAGCCCGAATCAGGCAAACTTTACATATCCGGCAGCATTTTGGCCCATCCTGGTCAAAGTGAACACCCGAAGATGGGGGGCATATCTTTGTGCTTCATTTGTCAACTGGCCCCATAACTCTTGAATGCGTATGTTTTGAAGAAAACCGTTTACTGAAGGCACTCCACAATGACATTGCCAGAGTTCGTTTATTGACTTAGTCCTTCACTCAGTTTTTCCTTTGGACATTCATTGAATTATCAATTGTGTGGAAGTTTGTGTGGCGCGGCGCTTGCTTGATCTGCCACTCCACTCTACAATGGTACGCAACCACAGAGATCAACGCAGTCGGCATGTCCCACAATGGGAGCAGAATCATTTGTCAATATTGGAAATCACACAAATGATTTTTACCTTAATTCGCTTTTGGATGGATGAACGTACATTAGTCACAAGGAATAAGTTTTCGTCCTTTAAGCAATCATTCTTGTTTGCTCTTATTTGCCGTAAATGAGACAATTTGTCAGAGGCGTCCATCCGAGACAGTGGCGTTTCCATGGTGTTGGTGGTCGCCTTCAAAGCTACATTCTTGAAAGGAGTGCTTCTCAAAAAATCACAAATTCTGAGGATATTTCTCACAACAGAGAATAGAAAGGGTCGCCTCCACCTCTCAGTGGTGTTCTGCTTAAACTGCGTTTTGAGGCTTTGTGATTTCTGTCGAGAGTAAATCCAGGATAAGTAATAAGGTTTTCGGAGACTTCTTTCAGCATTTCAGATTCGAGGAGTCCTATCGCGGTATACGGATGTATACCACACCATATCCCAGGCATATGTCTACTTAATGATTGGTTGAAAACGAAGGGGGAACATCTCTGAAGGTGTGTTAATTACCTGAGGGACACATAGAGTCATCCTGGGTAGTGAACACTTTGGAGGACATACGGGAAAACAAACTTAACTTGCCGTTCTTGGAGTACTAAAATCCATGAAACCTCCATACGCCGGTCTTGGACTTATTTCATTAAAAATGAGTTGTTCTCAAGGATACTTTTTAGTACGCAAAATGTGTGTGAGACATGAAAATTCACACAATTTCAGGTATTAGCAAATTTCTGGAACTGTCACTGCTCACAAATGTTTGGGTTTGAGGGGCGTGTATATTAGAATCAGTTGCGGCTTCTTATTGAAACGCGCTCGCAATTAACATTGCCAGCACTTGGATGAAAGGACATTATTTCGGTTTATTTTGCAGTGGCCTTGAATCATTTGTAAAGCTTAACAATTCCTTTAAGCATCCGCATAAATAACCCCGCATTTACTGCTGTCATCCCAAACATTCTTGTCCTCAAGAAGCCACCGAGGAGACTGACTCAAACGGATGTGATGAGTCAGGCCACACTAAGGAGGTGCGATTGCTTGGAAGAAATCATTCGCCGTGCCACGAACGGAAATAGAAGGTATGTTTACGGGCACTCCTAGAGCGGTTGTATGGAATCAGGGCTTCCGAGATCATGTGTTCAATTCTATTAAACCTGTGCAAGCGTTGCTCTTTAAAGGACTTGTTTACTAATGATAAAAGAAGACATCCTGATTTCTGTTTTTATTATAAAGTGGATGAAAGCGCCATATTTAAACGCAGGTAAAAATCTTCTTTAGCTCCTTGGGACGACGGAAAAACTGAATTCGCCAATGTTGCTACCGTTGGGAAACGACAAACTGAGTGATGTCAGTTGTTCAGCCGCTTGCTGCCTCCCAAAGGATTGTGAAGTTGCGTAATTCTCTCCATGCTTTGCATAATTTCGGCAACTTATCGAAGAAATCACTTTGCATGGAACATGCTTTGATATGTTCCGTACGCCAATGCTTAAATATTTGATGTTTCCTGTGATGTTGCACGAGGCATGAGGCATGAGGCGCATTGACGAATGTGTTTTCGAAGCCCAGGCAGCCGCACATGGCGCTCAATTGACAATAAAATAAAGCAGGGAACTTCCGCAAATGCTGCATAAAATATCAATTGCCGTCGGCACAACAACATGCAACAACATAAACAACAAACAACAAACAACAAACAACGAGGATGCCTGTACATAAATTGTTGTCACATTCGCAACGAACGCGTCGCCGAACAACGCACATAAATTCAAAAAACATGACAGAGACGACTTTTATGGAAAATTCGGCTTATGTCGCGCTGTATTTTATTCCTCCATTCATGCACTCAACACACACACACACACACGCACACACACACACACATACAGGCTGACGCTTGTGTGTGGGGAATATCTGCTGAAAACATGAGTTGTCTTCACGACAGCGCCATGGCTGACAATTTGAGCCGCATGAGGCTGCAGCTCCGCTGGCTTGTCGCTGCCAGTCACACACGCTGTTGTGGCGACGAAAACACACACGCACACAAATTAACCAATTTTTGAGCATCCTTCGCATCTACTGCACCGGTTTAATCCCAGTTTTGTATCTCGTATCGTGCCTAAATACCCGCGCGCTCGTATCAACTAAACTCAACTGCTGAAGGGCGGTTATAGCGACTTTGACACATCCTACAAGGTAGCAGCTAGGCAAAGCTTCGGAGAACGCAAGGATGTGGTGAAAGACGACACTGGTCCACAATAGACCCATTGCTAAGCTAAGAATGGCTTCGACCCACGAAGGTGCTCAAGCAAACTGCTACACCACTACTCCGTAAGGATGAGTGATCAACATGCCTATTGTTGGCACAATGGAACTCATATTCTAGTCTCTTATAAGCAAGTGGGTGTGGCACTGAACACGTTGCAGCAGTATTCATCACAAATAATATTAGTTTCAATACGAGTGAGCGCGCTCGGTTTAAATTTTGTCACAAATCTCAAGTGAGTCATTTGTGGTACTACCAGGATACGAGTATATCATGTCCAATCACGGAATAAGTATTTAGTCGAATACTGCAGAGGGCCTGAGATGGATTTAGTTATATACCTGCTTTGTGTCACTTCTCGTGTATTATCCAAAGACACACCACTACTTACATTAATGAAAGTAAGTTAACGAGAGTTAAGGGACCTCCACCTACACTGATTGGGGAGCCGGGTGCTCCAGGTGAAGTTTAAGTCAACTTTTGTTCTTTGCTAGAAAGTACTAAAGGTGACCACAGCTGAACACAGAGATATGGCGAAAGCGATTCATTAAGGTATTCCTATATATGTCATACCTGCTCCCACGTCTCTTTGGGTGCCCCCCAAAAATCTGCGGAAATTGAGCATATCATCATTTCCTCTCAGTTCAGTATGTAGAGCATAAGAGCTAAGCTGGCAAGAACGGCACACTGTGCAGGCACAGGGCAGGGGAGCCCTACTGACTTGTCTGCCAGTCATTTACTATGCGCACAGCAACTCACGCAGCTGCTGCAGACGTCGTCCTTTTAACAACTGGCAGCGGCTGTGCGTGTTCGCTGGAACGTTTCAATGAAGGAGTGGCAAAGCTGTCATTTTGATTGCTGCTTTTGTTGGTCGCTGCAGCACCTCGTATAGTAGTGTAAGCGGCTTAGAGCCAGGCCGGGAGGGGATTAGAGCAAGATGTCACAAAAAGCGCGCATTTGATTGTACACCGACGCGTACATGATGAGTTCACACTCGAAGCAGCGATAAAATGCCATCAGTCAGACAAAGTGAATTTTCGAAATCTGACACAGTTCACGAGCTCAAATGACGCACATCACAGGCAGCGGAATGTGATGTGATGGAGGAGTGTCAAGATAAAATACGTGCACACGTGTTGGGGGAGGAGTGCGCATTAAACACATGCAATTGATACGGACATACTTTGAGGAGAGACCTCAAGTTTCACACTTACTCAAGCTCCCAGACGACCACAAGAGTGATTCCACAAAACTAAGGAATGGATGCTTTTAAAGCATTCTTGTTGTGTTTGGCTTACATCAATCTTAGACAATTATTCGGTATGCTCTGTGTGAGAAAACAACACGGCTGTTGTATTTGGTACGAGGAAAGCTTAACAGGATTAACTGCCTCACTAAAAGGGCCCATCAATTACATTTTCTAAGGACACGTTGCTATGAATACGCCTGTAATTTTTCACCCGAGCGCGCACCTCTCAAATTAGGGAAACTTTAAACAACAGTAGCGTTTCACCAGAGCATTGTAGACCCTCAGAGTAGACAAGCTTAAAACTCCAGTAGCATTTCACCAGAGCATTGTGGACCCCTCAGAGAAGGTACACTTTAAACTCCAGTAACATTTCAACAGAGCACTGTGGACTCCTCAGAGAAGGTACACTTTAAACTCCAGTAACATTTCAACAGAGCATTGTGGACCCCTCAGAGAAGGTACAGTTTAAACTCCAGTAACATTTCACCAGAGCATTGTGGACCCCTCAGAGAAGGTACACTTTAAACTCCAGTAACATTTCACCAGAGCATTGTGGACCCCTCAGAGTAGACAAACTTTAAACTCCAGGTAATTTTCAGCGAAGCATTGTAGACCCCTCCCACTTGGCGCAAAGTTAAGATCATGTGTTCACTGATATTAATCAGTGAATAATAATAGTAACCCTCAGACTCTCGAAGCAAGTGCGCTCTCAGTTACACACCCTGCCGTAGTTTGCTTATGTAAAAGGCATAATTTTGCAATCCCTTTGAAGTGCGCCTCTGATTAAGTGAGTAGTGCTCTGATCGCCTTGGATTACTCGTAATTTCATTAAGCCACATTGCAGCATTGCTCAGTGAAGTGCAAGCACCATGATTCTCGTGTTCACCGTTGCAAGTTGCACCACACACTCCCGTCACACTCTCTTGTTTCCACACCCTCTCTTGTTTGCACACTGCCGCATCACCCTCTCTTGTTTGCAATTAAACGTCTCTAATCCACTTCTATGAGAGGTCCTTTTAGCTTTCGGCCGTGCAATATCTATTTCTCCCTTCTCATTTACCAACCCTAACGCCAAGCTTCCTCTTTAACTTGAGGCTCCTCGCTGATGTGTCTCTTATCGCTGTTGTATTGTGGGCTGTGTGAGGGGGCACGGCAGTGGAATTGCACACTTTTAAGTTAATAACTGCAGGCAATCGTTCCATCTTTTCTTCTTTTACGTTTGTGTCCTATTCTGCTGCCAGTCGAGCGGCGCGCTGTGCTCGAGTCTCAGCCGTCCTCGTATTGAACATTTCTGATTAAGCACAAATTAATTAAATTGCTTCTGCCGAGTGCACACCGTAAATTGTTGTGCCAAATGAATTTTTGATTAATGTGATTTTAAAATTTCAAGCAGTCATTTATTTATTTATGCAACATTTACGTGCCATTCTCACCTCGTGGAGTGGATCCAACGAATATAGTCAAGAATAATTCTCAAGTGGGTTTTCGCTCATTGGAGTCCACGCTGCCCCTATCAACGCAGGAGTCCACGCTGCGCTTATCAACGCTGGACTTCACACCCCCCTGCTTCACGAACAACTTTGTTTCAGCTGTACACAAGTTACCACATGATTGACTACGTGGTGTAGGACAGGGACCCGTCGCATTACTGGATAACCATGACCTCTAGATGTATTCGATTTTATACCATTTCGCATTAGCATGGCTCTCTCTCTTTCTCTCTCTCTCTGAATGTCACCAATTACCCATACAACATCCTGCTTGAGTCCTCCAAGTACTCTTGGCATATACAGAGGGAACCAACATATGCCCACAAGAAAAAGTGTCCGTCCTCCTCTTGGAGATCAGTTGACTTCATCGCTGCGGGAATTAGCTTAGGATCTCTTGAAGGTGAATTAAGGTCACTTGAAGGTCACATAAGTTCATGTAAGGCCATATAAGGTGCAAAAAGGCCACTTGAAATTAGCAGAAATTAAGTTAAAAATCATTTAAAGGTGATACTAGATCACTTGATTATCACATAAGTTAACTTGAAGGTGTCATAAGGACACTTGGAGATTACAAGCAGTCACTTAAAAGTGAGTTAAGATCATCTTAGAGCCACATTAGTTCAATTTAGGGCGGTTTAAGATCACTTGATGGTCATCTAAGGTTATGTAAGGTCACTTTCGAGTCACACAAGTTCCTTTGAAGGGCAAATAAATTTAAAAAACGGGGATATAAGGAATCGTAAGGTTCGCATAATAGGACTTCAAGGCCACATAAAGGCATCTCTGAATCTATTTCTCACTACTTCCGCCAAGTCGATTACTTATGCGAGCTGTGTACATATCGGCAACAGGGCAAAAATAAATCACGATCATCAGGCGGTACACAAGAAGGAGCCGGGGACACCAACTGATTGAAATGCCCCCATACCATGAGGTCCTCTGCATAGAAAGGACACTGTGAGATATCCTGCAATCATCAGGCGGTACTTTTCGCTATTAACATTCGTCCTTGTTCATACTCACATAAGAAAGAGCCAGACACATCGACTGATCGAAATGCCCAGCATACTATGAGTTCCTCTGGATAGAATGGACACTGTAAGATCTCCTGCGATCATTTGGCGGTACTTTTCGCTTTTAACATTCATTCGTCCTTGTTCATATTCACAGAAGAAGGAGCCAGGTACACCAAACTGATCGAAATGCCCCCCTTACCACGAGTTCCTCTGGATAGAAAGGACACTGTGAGATCTCCTGCGATTATCAGGCGGTACTTTTCGCTATTAACATTCGTCCTTGTTTATACTTAGAGAAGAAAGAGCCAGACGTACCACCTGATCGAAATGCCCCCCTTACTACGAGTTCCTCTGGATAGAATGGCCACTGTGAAAGCTCGTGTGGAGAGGTTCCGCCGCGAAAGGATATTGAGACCCTGAACTCCACTAAGATTGAAGAATTCCGATTATAATTTAGAATGGTCCAGCAGGACTTTTATGTCCGCAATGCCTCAGCGGTCGCCGAGGTGCCTCCCTGGATGTTTGTATATGCTGTATGAATGGTGATTCTTGTCCGGAACATCTGTCATCCGACTCATTTGAGTTGATTATCTTCCAACTTTCTTTTCATTACACATTGCAATCGGCATGACAAGATCGAACTCCATAATAAATTAACGCCCTTTTGGTCTGTTTGGAGCAACGCCTTATGGATGGACGCCCTCATGTAACAGCATCTCACAATGTGGCTCAGATTTTAGACGCTTTGTGTACTGGCATCTGCGCGAGTGCGCCAGTCAAGCAAACACGTTAAATGACACGAAATTAATTGATTTGTGAAGAAACGTAATGCGACTTAAGTGCTCCTAAATGCCAGCAAAACGCTCAGTGGCGCTCACCCACAAAAACACACCCATCCACAGCCACGCGTGTTCAAGTGTACCCGCTGAGGCTGACGGAGTTGAGGGCGCAAATATGCCTACGTGCCGAGATGGGAACCGAAGCCGCTTTGAGCTGCTAATGTGTCTGTGTGTCGCGGCGCAGCATTTAAAGCCTGCTTAATATCCTTTGACAATTACGGTGCTGCCAACAAGTTGTGCCAACAACGAAACTGAGCCGCCAACACACAAAAAGGACAATTACAGTGCCAGCCACACCCACACCAGCGACAGTACTTCTACCAGGGAGAACAGGGAGCGGAACCTTGAGAGTTTGCAATTGTGAAAATTGATATTTCTTATGATAAGCGACATGAATCGCTGCCACTGAGTGCTGGGTCTAACTCACACTCCTGACTTCGGCTTCGTCGCTTTGTACCGTGGCTGTGATTTGATATGCGGAATGGATACGTCTGTGGAAGGAGACAAATCATATTTCATTGATCTGTTGAAGATTCACTTGTTTACACAGACTGCGAGTATGTGGAAATTGCCGTGGCGTAAACAAATAAGGCGCGGCAGCAGGCGGGGTACACTCTGAGCTACGTTCTGGATGCTGAGTGGTGAGCGGTGGGAGGTGAGAGGTGAGTGTTTAGGGGTGTTAGCTGTGGAAATGTCCAATTACTCGTAGATGGAGTACGAAGGTGTTCACATAAGTTGCGTGTGAGTGAGTGTGTGTTCGAGTGTGTGTTTGTGTTAAGTGTGTGTGTCTGTATGAGTCTGATTGTGTGTGACTGGTTGTCAGTGGGATTGTATGGGTGTGTGCCATAAGCTGCTCTGGCGTATGTGATGCTTTTGGACGCGTATTTGCACCTGTTCGTTTTGATTTGCTGTTGCTCTAAGATTGACAATCAACTCTGGGACTACGAGTATATTTATTGTGCTCCCAGTAGCGTGAAATTGCTCCAGAGGATTGCTGAGCTATCTAGAACTTCAACAATCGTAATCCTTTTCGGTTGACTTGCATTCTACTCTCTATCTGCTGTTATTTCCTGAGGTGGCCAACATACTCATATATCGTTTAGAAATCCAGCTAACCAAGTGGAACTTGATGCAGTTCCTGCTTTCCCTCTTACCCCTGCTTTAGTCGCAGACACCGCACTTCATTGAGCACGCAGTATCGAGCCAGGACGCGGATAGAACAGACGAAATGTTGCGTTCAATTAAAAACATATTCTTCTATTTTATTTATATCTTTTGTGCTTTGTTCATGCGAAATTCATTATTCATGTACGAGAATGCGCACTGAGGTGGAAGTGCTCGCATCACTCATTGTGTTACTTTCATCGATAGGCATCTCTAGGCGAGAACACAGAACGCCGACAGCTACACGTGGATTTTCACATTTCCATACAACATTGTGCCCATTTGAGGTGTTCTTACTTTAAAAATTTATAAATCCATTTCAAAAAATACTGAAAATCGTCACTTTTGTGAAAAGAATACAAACAGGATGACTGGGAAGGGCGTTGAAATTACTCGTACAAAATTCTAGTTTACAAAGGTGCTGGTGAAGATTTCTTGGAGTCCAACTCATCTCTTTGAGATACTTTGAGTAGCACTAATCGTAGTGTAGGGATCATTTGTGACATAGTATAAAAACTGCCTTTGATAATGCGTTGTTGGTAACAGAAATTATCTCAGCAATCAAACTGAATAAAAGCCTGGAAAAGTCCTTCGTACTTATCAGTGTCACAGAGCTTTAGAGTGCAATCACCTTAACCCACCCTTGAAATTCCATTGAATGAGATTTCTATAATTGATTTGAATAGAAAACTAAACAACAACAACAACAACAGCAGCAGCAGCAAGCAATAAAAACAATCCCAACATCAGAATGTCAACAAAAAGTAAATTAATATTTCAAATCATGCAAATGCCTACTGGCAAAGTACGAAGTAAAAGGGGCGAGGCATTGATAACGCAATAACTGTAGAAAATAATTAAAGAATAATAGTGACCGAACAACTCGTAGGAAGGGCTCAAAGCGGTACGTGTGGGAAGCAGCGACTTAGCGGGCTTCAGTGTAATCGTAGGAAATTGTACGAGTCCAGCAGAAATTCGCTTCATTCCACGGACAACTATGTGAGGCCATCTTGGCACACACCCATCGACACAATAGGAAGTGGGAAACATACAACTCTATGTTGCGTTAGCCTCTAATATAGTAGGTACTAATCGAGTACATTGAGAACTCTATGTTACATTACTCTTTGATACAGCCGGGGTCCTTGTTCTAGGAGAACAAAGACGTCAGAGAATTCGTCGGTACTAATCGAGCACATTGAGAACTCTATGTTACGCTACTCTTTGATACAGCGGGGGTCCTTGCTCAAGGAGAACAAAGACGTCAGAGAATTCGTCGGTACTAATCGATTACATTGAGATATCTGTATTGGTGGTATGAGGAATCTGCTTCTTTATCGTTATCCTTAAGAAAAAACAGCATAAATGGTTTGGGTGAGCTCTCGTTAGAAAGGAGGAGGATATCCTTGGACATTTATGGCAGATTTTTTTGAGCCAACGAAGTATCCATTAATGCTGCAAAATTGGAGTAAACAATGGATGTTATATCTAAATCACCACGCCCACCTTCATGAGGAATAACAGCAATATGACAGGCGTATCTACAAAGAGCCCTGTTCATTTTTGAGTTATATGCATGGAATAATGAATCCATGGAATAACTCCCCACTTGAACTGGAACTGGGTGAGTTTGATTAGAGTGTCTTAGTTTAAACCCGACTTCAGCCTTTTTGACTAGTTTTAACATGCTCTACTTGTTGCTTATGTGAGGGGGCTGATTCGGATGCTGTTCCTTACTTTCTTCTAGATTTTACGTACACAACTCATCGTTCGACACATTCTGATGTCAATGAGTGTGTGTGTGTGGAGATTTGCAGGATTCTGTTTAGGGTCTCTCCGTAATAGAATAAAACATAATTTATGTTCGTTTGAATCAGTTGCTTAGGGGCACCACCCCTCACGCCAGTCTATCTCTTGATTTATCTTACATTACCTTTGCGAATATTCGGCCTCGGCAAGGGCAAGGTACGGGTTTCTGGGAGCGTTCTTTCTTGATAACCTATTGGACTGCTTGGAGGTCAGTCCGAAGACATTACTATGCTAACTAAACTCTACGGGGTGGGTTTAGCATCCACCCCAATTCTGTTACTCGGTGAGGAAGTGGCATCAAAACGGCGCTACAGCACTAATTGTGAAGCGTATCGGGCAGATGCGTATCAACCACTGTAACCAACCTACCTCTAGAGACGGGAGTGTGACCATTTGTCTCTCTAACTCGGTTCAATGGCCGGAGAAAACTGTAGGCAGTGTGTCAGTACTCTTCATTTGAGCTGCTCCAACCGCAGGCATCTTGCTATCGCCTGGGAACTGGATTTCTTCCTTCTTAGATATTGAAAATCTTCCTGCATTTTCGGATATAACTGCTCCATCAGCAGGCATCTTGCTACTTACAAAGCGCCTGGCAACTGGTTTCCTTCCTTGTTGGATACTTAAAATCTTCCTGCATTTTCGAAACTAGCACCGAACTTGAATGCGAACATTTGGCTTCACGATTCTGCGAGTTCGTTGTTGAAACTAGTTGAGAACTTTTGCAAATTTCCTGCTTTTTATACGCCCCGCAGCAAGGTTTCTGGGCTCTTTGCTGCTCCATTTTCTGCCGCTGTGTGGGAGGGTTGTGTAGCTGTGTGTGTGTGTTTTTTGCAGTTCTTTTTCGACTGCGAATTCATCGCCATTTCACAATTTCTGATTTATGTTTCCGTTTGGCTTCCTTGTATATATTCCGTGCGCATACGGAACATTACCGCAAAACTGCACGATTAACAAAATAGTACTTCACTTGCGGCATGTTCTCCTGCTTTTGTGTGATAATAGCTGAGCAGTGTCCTGGAATTGAGTGGGCTAAAATATTGCAAATGCAAAAAACATGCAGACCGGGATTTAATAAACGGCATGGCGTAGTGCCTGTGGGAGTTATGTGAAAGGCATAGCTGTGCTGGTCCCTAAGGATGTGCTAACTCCTCTGGTGGGGAATCTTAATCAATCATTGATGTCCTTGTTTTGTGTAGCCAACAGAACGGAGTTTCAGACTTTCCCTATTTTCAACAGAATACTATTACTACTTCAAGGACCTGCGTGTCGCTGGCTTCACAGAAGAGTTGAATTTAAAGTCACCACAACCTGTGAGCACAGCACTCATGCGGTCGGTTGATTGAAAATGTTGTTCTTGTTTTAAATGTGTTGTGCCTGTGTGTTTATGCTCTGCAGCAGCTTCAGTTTTCTTCGTTGGAGCAAAGCCACAAACTAATTTTTCAAACTTATTCTAAAATTCTATTCCAATTTTATTCGTAATTTCTGAAACTAAAATCCACAAGAAATAACAGGCTCACTCTGCCTTAGCACACGTCTGTGAAAGTTTGCGCAACAAACAGAGAAGCGGATAATCCTTTTCAACATTCTACTGAGAACTTGCTTTACTGCATCCGCCGCTTACTGGCTCCTATGCATGTGTGCAGCCAGGATTATGCATCGTAGCCAAAGTTGTGCACATTTGCGGAAACGAATCTTGTCCAACGAGTTCCGGCAATGGCTGCAAGTGCTGCTGTGGCTACAGTGTTGCCACTCAATATTAATTGGATGCGCCTGAGGAATGCGAGATTATTATGGGAGAAATTAAACAATGAATCGGGAATATGAGCAGTTTGGTTTGATGTGATCCAAGCAGTTGGCATCAAAAGGCAGAAGCCGAAAGCCAACCAAAATAAGGACAGTAATAAATAATCGAAATAGACTATTTATCGATAACTCTGATGGAGTGAAAATACAAGTAAATTAAGATCGTTATCGATTGGAACATTTTTGCAGAATAATTAATCGAAATAAACGATTTATCGATAACTCTGATGGAGTGAAATTACAAGTAAATTAAGATCCTTATCGCTCGGAACATTTTTACGTAATAAATTATCGAAGTAACCGATTTATCGATAACTCTGATGGAGTGAAATTACAAGTAAATTAAGATCCTTATCGCTCGGAACATTTTTACGTAATAAATTATCGAAGTAACCGATTTATCGATAACTCTGATGGAGTAAAAATACAAGTAAATTAAGATCGTTATCGATTGGAACATTTTTACAGAATAATTAATCGAAATAAACGATTTATCGATAACTCTGATGGTGTGAAAATACAAGTAAATTAAGATCGTTATTGATTGGAACATTTTTATAGAATAATTAATCGAAATAAACGATTTATCGATAACTGTGAATGAGTGACAAGACAAGTAAATTAAGATCCTGATCCTTGGAACATATTTACAATAATTAATCGAAATACGCGATTTATCGATAACTCTGATGGAGTGAAATTACAAGTAAATTAAGATCCTTATCGCTCGGAACATTTTTACGTAATAAATTATCGAAGTAACCGATTTATCGATAACTCTGATGGAGTAAAAATACAAGTAAATTAAGATCGTTATTGATTGGAACATTTTTATAGAATAATTAATCGAAATAAACGATTTATCGATAACTGTGAATGAGTGACAAGACAAGTAAATTAAGATCCTGATCCTTGGAACATATTTACAATAATTAATCGAAATACGCGATTTATCGATAACTCTGATGGAGTGAAATTACAAGTAAATTAAGATCCTTATCGCTCGGAACATTTTTACGTAATAAATTATCGAAGTAACCGATTTATCGATAACTCTGATGGAAGTGAAAATACAAGTAAATTAAGATCGTTATCGATTGGAACATTTTTACAGGATAATTAATCAAAATAAACGATTGATCGATAACTGTGAATGAGTGACAAGGCAAGTAAATTAAGATCCTGATCCTTGGAACATTTTTACATAATAATTAATCGAAATACGCGATTTATCGATACCTCTGATTGAGTGACAAGACAAGTAAATTAAGATCCTTATTGCTCGGAACATTTTTACATAGTAAATAATCAAAATAAACGATTTATCGATAACAATCATCATCACTCATCACTTATAAAGATCACTTTGAGCAAATATACCAGGAACGGGCGATTACTTGTACATATAATAAATCGATTAGTATATCGACTCAAATCGAAGTGATTGTGTTTCTGTTCACCATCCACGAGTATCTTAAGTGGAATAACGACTCTGAAAAATCCATTAATCAATACCATCGATTACCGTTGCCGTCCACCCCAGTACACGCTCCAGTACTCGCCCCGGTATTATCTGCAAATACCAACAAAATAAGGAAAAACCATGGAAAACTATAATAATAAAATCATCGTTTGTTGGTTGCTTTTCTTTTTCCATTTTATTTTCTCTCTGGATTTGTGGCAATAGAATTTATGTGTCCGGCTTTTGTTGTTTTGGTAAATCCTTCGCCGTTGTCCATGTCCAATGATAAATGAAATCTGACAAGGCAAGTTTTGTTGCTCTGCACATATCCTATTAAAAGTTTTAATATCGATTGGCCGTGAAACGCAGGACACAAATTCCATTTCACATTACGAGCATCTTCCATTGGTGTGCGACCATTGAAAGCAACTAACTTGGTCCCTTAAGTGGGGCTTTTGTCTAAATCGGAGATCTTCCGTTTGTCAGTCTTTGATTGCAGTGGAGAACACACGAATAGTTTTGTTGTTCTCTCCAACTGCAGCACCGTTTCGTGGCATAGATCACCCTAAGGACGATTCAAATGCAAAAATGAAATGTCCCGAGTATGAGAATAATCAGTGAAACTGTAGTCAAGAATGATCGCAACTGAGATAAATATATAGAGATAAATATATCCACCCAGCTTCGCTCTGGATTTGGAGCGTTCAGTTCATAGCACTTTCCGCTACTTCAGCTTTTTCCATTATGCCCAGAATATGTGGAATGAGTGCATACTCGTATATAGAACTCATTAGGATTCCACGTAGTCTCTTTGCCCACCTTCGCATATACAATGGTTGTCTCTTCTCTGTCAACTACTCTGCCTGTGTTGCCCCCAGCCAGAAATAGTTATTGAAGTCTGTAAACAAACCAAGCAAAGCATATGGCGCAGGCGACTATCAACTCGCTATGGGCGTAAAATCCCGCTTGTGTATGAGTTGTGGAATTTTGAGCCTACCGGTGTTGATCTGACCATCCCTCTGTATAACTGCTTCCAGCCGGTGAATGTGTCCTGCTCGAATGGGGTTCCTTACACACACGTATTTGCAGCAGAACTTGAGGCATCTTTCTGTAAAACAAAGCGAGCTTTCATGGAGTACACTAAAGGAGGGTTTATGCCTGGTGAAGTGTTCTAGGCGGCGATACGAAAATTGATTCCCCTTTACAGAGCGATGCCATTAGTCTGACAATATTGGCCTGGTTGTTTGTCCTGACCAGTTACTACTCAACTTCTACTTTCTCACAAATGTAAGCACACTCAATTTCAGCACTTTCGAGTAGAGCCACTTAGACTGCTGTGCAAAGAGCGTAAGGCATCATAAATATAAGCGTTCCTCTCCTTTGCCAGGCATTTGTATCCTGCATAGTGCGATTGAGCTTCGGGAAAAGGAATTTCCAATCAAAGCAGACTTTAGCATCAATATGTGCAATCAGGGACAGGCTTGCTGCCTCATCGACGGCGTGTGACACATTTTGTGAGAGAATTTTTTGATGTTGCCGTGGAGATGACAAATTTTCTTTTCGTACGGTGCGTCAAAAAGAGCACCAGAAGCACCGCCAACGCTCTACGAAAAGCAAACGATGATTATTCCCACCTAAAACACGACCGTGTTGAGGGCTGTGAAATGCTGGCGAAGACTGTAGTAAATTTTAAAGCAAACATTTTGATTTGAGAACAACAAATTTTTACGTTGCTGAGTTTAGAGACGCTTGCATGAAGCCTGAGTTGTTAGTTCAAAATGTTTAGTACGAGTATCAGAAGAGGTGGATATTTAATAAGACGTTCCAAGGAGCCCGAATATATGCTGCACTTTGCCTCCAAATTACCACCAAATTTATAGGTAAGTGGTGTGTAATGTGTGCAGGATATTTTCAGGATCCTCAAATAAACCGACCTCTGCTTGGTAAGCCACATCACAAAGAACACCACCTAAGCGTACCTTTCATGGCAGAATCATTTGTGTCCAAATATACAGAAAGATGTGGTAAGTTTTTGCACCAAGATTGGAGTCCTTCATGACCGTTGAACCACAAAAATAGTCACCGCCTGGGTATGTTTGCCCCGGCAGGTCGGGTTGATCCCTCCTACTTGGGCTCATACCAACACAGCACAGATCGTTTGCATTTCCAATTGAGCTTCGCACTTGAGAGCAGGCAGATCCACCTATACACTAAAAAATGTTGTGTCCCTAGAGCTTAACCCCTCTCCATTTCTAAAGGACATACGCAAATGATCCGATAACAGTCCCCACAACGAGGACTCACACTAAACCGCCCCGTCAGTTCGTAGCATATGCAATGTGTTTTCCCCATATCCTACCTCAAACGTACGCAGGATCTACTCACCAACACTTCTGCATAAACAATCCTTAAATCCATTATCTCCTTGCTAGACTCTCCGCTAGTCGGCAGAGTTTCCCAAATCAGAGCAAATCTTATTTAAATTTATTTATGTGTGCTGAAAGCCAACAGTATACTAAAAGATTGCGATTGTTTGGTGCTGCTCCTGCCGCAGTGTGCGTGCATGTGCTCTTGTATTCGTGGAACGTGTGTGCCTAAGTGTGTTGCATCCTACTCGTACAAAAACGCAGTCAAGCCAGAGCAACAGGGCTGAGTCTAAACTATGCAAAATATTGCCTTTGTGCCGTCTGCCGCATCCTGCTTTGGTGGCTGGTTTCTGCCGCATTCCTGGCTGCTTGTGGCAAGCATAAATAATGCCTGCTTTTGTGGAATTTTATGCAAATTATTGCGTTGCAGAACAACCCCAACAACCAACCCAAACAAACGAACAACACCAGCCACAAACAGTCAACAACGAAATCAGCACCTACGAACTAACCGGACTGCTCCGGCAGAGTCCTTTTTGGCTCAATGTTCGTTTACTCCTTATGAATTATTTCTGATGTGTTCATAGCCTGCATCACACCCACGATAGGTGCTGCTGCTGGTGGCGCTGGTGCGCTGGAGCCGGCCACAACTGGATTAAATCTTGAAATTTGTAGTGCAGCGGCGTAAGGCGTGAATTTGAAATTTTAATTGCCAACACACTTGCAATGCTTGCGAGTGCCCGGAGTCAAAGGAGCCCAGCTGGTCCAACAGGAAGGAAGCTTGGCGCATATGGTCGAACAGGCAGCAGTTCATGAGCACCAACTATGTACATGCAAATAAAAGTATCCTCGTATGGGGTGGGAACAGAGCAAGGGAAGGCCGCACCGTACACAGAAGCAGAACGCTCAAACGAGAAGGCAGTGATGAGTAAGGATGCGAATGTCCGGGAGCTGCTTTTCAGGCACTTGCTGATAATTGATTTGTGGAGAAATTATCGAAATTTAATGAGGTTACTTCCTGACAGTCGGCCAGAGATCTGCTAGGGTCCCTAGAGTGGGTAAGTGAAAGGTTGATTAGTAGAAAGAGTCAGTTAGTGAGTGAAAAAGTGAGTGAGTTAAATAGTGAAGGATTTTATTAAGGAGAAACTTAAGTAGTGAGAGAGTTAAGTAGTGAGTGAGTCAGTTCAATAGTGAATTAGAAAAATAGTAACAGATTTAATTACTGAGTGAGTTAGATAGTGAATGAGTTAAGTGGTAAATAAAAAGGAGCGAATGAGTCAAATAGTGAGTGACTTACAAATGAGTGAATTAGTGAATTAGTTAAGTAATGAGAAAGCGATATAGCGAGCAGAGAACACAGAGAAAGGAAAGTGTTCTTCGCTGCCAGCGTCCGTAGCCGACACACCACGATTTTGAGTGGATTCACCGCGATTCTGAGTGGATTCACCACGATTTTCAGTGGATTCGTGTAAAACGTCCGTCTGCTTTATTTCGCTGCTTTGCCGTTTGACGTTTAAGTTTCTTTTCTCTGTGTTCTCTGATAGCGAGTGCCTCAAACAATGAGTGAGTAGGTTCACGGGACTCATGCCGGCTATCAACAAGGTGGCATCTGTGGACTCGGTGCGGTGTGCGCAGATTTCTCTCAGCTGACTTCTTCTGTATGCTGCCGCAATGGTGCCTTCAAATCCGCATTTTCGGCCCGTATTGGCGCCCCATAGAGAATAATGGATCTGACCACCCCAGCGATGTGTCGCCTTTGCCGCTGTCTGGCTCCTCCCACATTGGCCATTATTCTACACAGGAGAGAACATGTGTATGCTGCCTTATCTCCCACGCGCTGCAAATGCTCCTTGAAACTGAGCCTTGCATTTCACGACCTCTAATACCGAGTGACCCGGATTGCCTCGGTCTTGTGTTCAGCCAAGTTGTCAGCCTTCTTCCGACGGTAGCCACAGTTCGGTAAGCCTCCGCTACTACTTCCTCCATATATTTCGCTGTAATTACCAATGCTATGTCGTCCACGTATCCTATAATTTTGACACCAACGGGTACCTGTACGTGGAGGATCCCGTCATACATAGCATTCCAGAGCAGCGGTCCAAGTACCGATCCCTGGGTATTTCCTCCGATAATCTTGTACGGCTCCACAACTTTTTCGGACTCGTAGAGCAGGATCCTGTCGCTGAAGTAGCTGGCTATCAATCACCTCAGGTAGATGGGTACCCCCAACTCTGCTTACGCGCTGGGTATGCGTTCTCAGCTAGCTGAGTTGAAGAGTTTTTGACATTTTGGGTGACCACAGAGAGTGCTTGAAAAGGTGAGTAAGTTAACTAGTGAGTGAGTGAAAACTGAATTATTTAAATAGTGAGAGAGTTAAATTGAGTGATTTATTTAGTGAGTGCGATAAGGAATGAGTCCTTAAATACAAAGTCAGTCAAGTAGTGAGTGACTTACGTAGTTAGTGAGCCAAAAAGGGAGTAAGTTAAATACTTACAAAGTTAAATTGTGAGTTAGATTGATAAATCAACTGAAGAGAATCGTTCCTTCCAATGTTGTTCGCACAGCAAAACTGCTCCTAGTACCGGAATAGCCCTGACCCACAGAGCACTTAAGCCACTTTAAAGAATGGAGCAAAAGTGTCTGGTAGTATTTCATCATTCTTCTGATGATGTTTGTGGCCCAGAACGGATTGAATGCTTGGAATGAGTAACAAGGATGGGCATTTAAAGTTTTTCTTTGGTTTTTCGTTAGAATCTACGAATAATTTCCATCGATTTCTACACTTCTATTCCGCAGACTGATCCTATACAACTCTCGATCATTCACATTGCGACCGACCAGAGTTCATGTTCCTCCCCTGGGGGTTTGTTCAATAGCAGTGGTGTTGCATTCTAGTGGAGCCCTTAATAAAGGTAACTGCAAATACAGGTACAACAACGGCAACTGCAGCAACAATTCATTAAAATTGCTATAATTGAAATCGTTCCCAATTATACTGCGTAACAATCCTCGTTCCCTCATTTATTTATTTTTGATATTTTTTTATTTACATCATTTTTAATATTTATTGCGTTTTTTATAAATTGCGTTGACGTCATAAAAACAGCATTGAAAACTGAACTGAAGAGAAAAAATCGCGTTACGGATGCAGATGCAAGCGCCACACCGAACAATGGAACCTGGCACAAGCGAAGGACACGGCGATAACAAGCGACGGCAACCAGCCAGGCACGAGCGCAGTCCCAGCTTCACCAGAGTAACCAGTTGCGCACCAGCAAAATAAACCGAACATTCAATTTACAGAAAAAGGTCCTTTTCAACTCGATGTTTAACGGTAAAATTGAAAACTAAATTAAAAATGTGGAAAATTATTTTCAAAAAACACACACAAAAAACCAGAACTCTTTTGGCAGATTTGCTGTAATTTAATATTTAAAAAAAAGGAAGAAAATCCGCTCTGGAATTGCATCAGTAGCACGAAAAGCGGTCCCCGGAGCAAGCGAAAATGTGAGCAAACCTTCAGTGGGAAAGGGCAGGGACGGCGAGGAGTTAAATGCGGAAATTGGAAAGAAAATGCAGTGAAATGGAGGAAAATAAAAATAAACAGGAAGCATATCCTTTATCGTTTATGCTTACTATGTCTACGGTACAACTATAAGTGCAGCAGGAAGCAAGCTACACTTCCGCAAAGGAGGAATACAACGATAGTGAAATGAAGACGAGCACAGCGGGACACAAACTTATAAACACGGAAGCGATAGAGGAGAGAAGAACTCCAACAGGGCCGTAGGGAGACACATGAACAAGAGACATGCTAATATTAAAATTATGAATGCAGCAGTAAGGGTCTGCTATAAAATGCATAGCAATTGATTACCTAAGCCAAGAGAAGGTAATTGAAGCACTTGTGAACGGAAGGAGTGTTGGTGCTCGTATCACACTCCAACATAAACTCCTACATTTATAATTTGGTTCTTTGTCTACTGAGTTTGGCAACGTAACAACGTAGGTGACTGGAGCTTAGAGAAACTTTCGCATGAGTGCGGAGCTTTGAGCATTACTGAGCTAGGTTTTCGATTACCATATGCATATGCTCGTATTTTGTATAGAGGTTCCTTTCCATGCATGGGTGGGTATAAGCGGGGCAAGGAAAACATGCCCGACGATGGCACACACGAGCTTATCCAACAATAGAGAGGCATGTTGTCAGGCTCTGCGATAAACCTACTCCATTGATCTCAAGAGTGGGGACTTAACAGGTCACATGATCATACTTAAAATGCTCAAGAACGACCCGAATCATTGGACTCTCTGAGAAAGTCCCACCCACAATGTAAGTCTCCAAGAACTGCAAAATACATATCTCAGACAGAGATTCTTGACTGAATGAATGAATGAAAATAAAGAGGGAAAATGTATCTCGACCAATTTGATCTATTGTACTCCTCCTGCATGTACCCATTAAAGGTATTCAATTAGTCCAACAGTTCTAAGGAGGCTTAGTATTGAATTGGGGTTCATTGCTCTAATGTCTCTGCCCCCGGGCCAGTAATGCCCCAGATATTTCTTCCTATTGCGAGCTAAGGCTTCGCAGTGCATAAGAAGGTGCTCTCGTGTTTCTTCTGCATACGTGCAGAACCTACACGTGTCAGAGATTCTTGGAGCACACATAAATTCATCCCTGAACCAGGCTCACAAGTATGGTACACGGATGGATCCAAACTGGAACGCGGTAGGGTAGGAGCGGGCTTTTATGGCTCCCAATGGGAAGACTAACAACAGTCCTTCAGGATGACAACTATGCCATAGAGGCATGCACAGGGGAATGCTTAAAAATCTCTGGTGCACATATATGTACTATATATACCATCCGACAGTCAGGCGGCCTTGAAGCTGTTGCAGGCCTTTATGGTCACATCGCGACTGGTCATGGATTTCCGAAATGAACTGGGACATCACAATATATTAGAATTGCATTGGACTCCAGGGCATGAAGGACACCCAGACAACGAACCCGCAGACCAACTAGACAACAATGGACTATTAAGACCCCTAATAGGCACTGAACCATTCTGTGGACTAGCAAAAGGACTCACCCAAGAATTGTTGAGGAAATGCGTAAATCAGAATTTCGCCAGGCAACGGATTAGTAATTTAGGCCAACGATTACTGTTCTCAAACACGCTCCCAAAAGTATCTAAAAAGCTTCTTATGCTAAACACAGAGGTCCCCCGAATCCTCACCGGATACCTGAAGGGCCACTGCACTAGGAATTTCCTTCACGGATATCTGCAGATTATGCAACCAGGAACCGGAAACCTCTCTGCACATTCTATGTGAATTTCCCGCAGTCTGCAGAAGGCGTTTCCTCCTAATGGGGGGCAGCTAAAATAGCACCCGAAACTATTAGGAACCTGGAAGCCCATTAAGTGCTAAAATTTATAAAGAGCCTTAAAATGGACGATGAAACAATGGCTACGCCCAAAAGATCAAATTGGTCGAGGTCCACTACAGCCAATGATAACAATGGCTTTTACAACTCGCCTCAGATGGAGAAAAGTGCCGAGTTTTTCCACATCATTTTTGTAAAATTTCCATCCCCCTTCTCCTTTCAAGCCCCTTTTTATGTTGGGTACTCGTACTTTGTTGATCAGAGAACACAGAGAAAAGAAACTTAAACGGCAAACGGCAAAGCAGCGAAATAGAGCAGCTGGACGTTGTACATGAATCCACTCAAAATCGTGGTGAATCCACTCAAAATCGTGGTGAATACACTCAAAATCGTGGTGAATCCACTCAAAATCGTAGTGAATCCGCTCAAAATCGTGGTGTATCCACTCTAAATCGTGGTGTATCCACTCTAAATCGTGGTGTATCCACTCCAAATCGTGGTGAATCCACTCAAAATCATGGTGAATCCACTCAAAATAGTGGTGTGTCCGCTACAAACGCTAACAGCGAAAAAGACTTCCTTTTCTCTGTTGTTGATATTCCTATAAATTCTCTTGGGAACCTGGTCCAGTTGTCGCCGGCTTTAAGTACGAGAGATAAATAGTCGTTGGAAGTCACCCACTCCCAAAGTCCTTGCAACAAAATGTTGGGACTCTCACTCGTATTCCAAGGCATTCGAGCATGGCGCATAATGCTTTGTAGTCGTACCTTGAATTATTCCACAATTTGCATTTGCCACAATTTACGAAGCTGTCGTTTTTACACCTCGACACCCCAGGCCGCTGCCGCTCTGCATTATTACTTATAACATCCTCCCTTCCACACATTTTCTTTACCATTCTTCTGCACTATATTTCCAATTCCATGCCACGGTTCCCGTCTTTGTGAATAGGTGTTTTTTTCAATTTTCAAATGGCCACATTGTTGTTGATGGCCCAAATAGTTGGGATGAACATTTTGGAATTGCTGTTGTTGTTGCTGTTGCCAGTGTGCTGGCAATGCTGTTGTTACCTGCAGTCTTCACCAATTGCCACACACACACTCTCCCCTTCCCCTGCAGTGTTACTTGTGACAGGGTGCGACCGTGCGGCATTGTGTAGACTTGTTGAATACAATCAGCTTCATTGTTTACTCGTACCAGTCTGGTCGCATTTGCAGCCTGCCCAGCCAGCTCAGTCCTGCTGGTGGCATGACCACCCCAGCCATGTGTCAGCTGGTAATTGAATTGCAATGCAGATCTTTGTTGCTCGTAAATAGCAAACACCTATCCACGAGGACACCAGTTAATGTGTGCATAGTTAAGCAAACTGCAGGACGTATACCAAATTCGTCAAGGGTGAAGATGGCACATTTATTAGTTTATCACTAATTTGTATTAAGATGGGAATGGTATAAGCAATTAACATAAATAGTAATGCTAGTAAATTGTTCTATCTATGCTATCTAGTATGAGTAATTAACCTCACTCTCTCTTCCGATACACTTATAGTATATAATACTACCCTCTCTAACTATCCTACGATTATAATATCATCACTCATCTACAAAGAACGGGCCTCGCATATTGTTAGTACTTGTGTGTGTACTTCCAGGATATTGAAGAACACGTCAAAATGATCTCTAAGGAAGCGTTCGACAGTGTACTTCCAGGATATTGAAGAACACGTCAAAATGATCTCTAAGGAAGCGTTCGACAGTGTACTTCCAGGATATTGAAGAACACGTCAAAATGATCTCTAAGGAAGCGTTCGACAGTGTACTTCCAGGATATTGAAGAACACGTCAAAATGATCTCTAAGGAAGCGTTCGACAGTGTACTTCCAGGATTTTGAAGAACACGTCAAAATGATCTCTAAGGAAGCGCTTGACAGAGTAGTTCCGTTGTGAGTTGGCTGATGTAGTGATAAGTGTGAACTGCAATGAAGGTAGCGCTATACAACTTTTGTTTAAGATAGAACCAAGCTAAGTATGAGTATTTCATTAATAAAAGTCCATTAGAAACCCACATAATAACAGTGTTCAGTGTTCCATCCAATTCATTTTCATACGAATATTTTCGATATAAACTTATAGAATGCGAGTGCGATCAGAGGCGGATGGTTTCGTAACTCAACAATGTCAAACTGATGGATCTGTAATCCACTTCACTCTTATTATCACAGCTGTAGAAGTCTGCGGTACCGAAGAGAAAGAGGCAGTTACACAGTTCCTGATTTCACGGTTCACTTCTAAACATAAAGTCTTAGTTAGTGATGAGCTATACGCGAGTACCGATACTGGATGTCTTTGGTTACTGATCAGTTTAGTTACTGGTCTGTTCGGTTACTTTTGTCTCTGGTTACTGATCAGTTTAGTTACTGGTCTGTTCGGTTACTTTTGTCTCTGGTTACTGGTCAGTTTAGTTACTGGTCTGTTCGGTTACTATTGACTTTGGTTACTGATCAGTTTAGTTACTGGTCTGTTCGGTTACTTTTGTCTCTGGTTACTGGTCAGTTTAGTTACTGGTCTGTTCGGTTACTTTTGTCTCTGGTTACTGGTCAGTTTGGTTACTGGTCTGTTCGGTTACTTTTGTCTCTGGTTACTGATCAGTTTAGTTACTGGTCTGTTCGGTTACTTTTGTCTCTGGTTACTGATCAGTTTAGTTACTGGTCTGTTCAGTTACTTGTCCCTCTGCTTACTGCTAACTTGAATTACTGAGCTCCGTATAAATGGGCGCCTTTTCCCTGAAGAGCAAACTAAGGTGTGCAAAAAATTGCAAGCATATCGAACACTCAGGCAGCAACCAAAAGTTAACTGCCTCTTATCACAGACAATTCATCTACTTAACAGGGCGTTTTATGTATGGAATATCCTCGCTGTTTAAAGCAATGAGTTCGAAGAGACCAATGACTTCGGTCATTGTTGAAATACTTGTAACTTGAAAGTCACTTCAACGGTTACCAAAAAGTCGCTGCTAAGTCTGAACAAACGAAGGGAAATTATTGCCCTACAGATGTGCAGTTGGAACGATGATCTGGCTCAAGTCGCCAAGCTCGTTAGTTGTGTGGGTTCGCAGTAATGTTATGCTATTAATTAAGATCCTGCACGGCATTATTCGGCTGTCTGGAAAATTCTAAATGATTGTGTAATAAAGCGGTTGGATGAGCTCATCGACCTCTTAATAGTTGCATTCTGATTTCGAGTCAACACTTCCAACTATTTGAATATTTTCGATTCCTCCCTTTAAAGTAGTTACCACATTATGCTCTAACTTTGCCCTTCACGTTAAATTGCTGCCTTAATACTAGCATTTAATTATTAACGTATGCCGCAAAGCGGTTTCGCACCTCGCTGTTGCATGCGGCACTATTTAAATCAATTACCACGCCACCGCAGCTACTCAAAATGCATGCCAGTTACCGTAAGTTCAACTTTTTCACTTTGTCATCCCAGCGAAAGGGCACACTTCAACGGCTTCTGTTGCACAGTGGTGCATGTTCGCACATCGAGTGGCAAAAGCTGGAGAGTTGAAATGTGCGGGCGATAAAGGTAAGTGAAGAGAGTTATGAAGATACCTGTACCATTTTATGATTTTTAAAGCTATAAAGAGTCTCCCTTAAACTCTCCTTATGGAAACTTTTAATGGGTTCATTCTGCAGACCGAAATAAACCGATTGTATAAACGGAGCCTACTTTCAGGCGTTGCCGTATTTTTAAGGACACAGAGTTTCAATTTCATTTCAACGTTTTCTAGTTTTGTGAACATTTGGTGTGTTCTGCGCCACTGTGCGCTGCCACGTCACAGCGTTCACGCACACCGCAGCTGCAACTGAAGGCAAGCACTGTGGGCGGATGTGAAAGTTTGCTGAATAAGCCCTCCATAGTTTTGTGTCACACTGTCAGGCGTGCAAAATGGGAGCCACGTCTAGTGGAAGAGCGTAGGGCACCTGGTAAACCTCTTAATTCTCGCAAGTATATTTATGTGAATACGCATTGATGATGGCCACTACCACCATAGCAGAGAAACCACGAAGAACAATGATGTTGGGAGGGGACAATGTCAGTTGCAGTTTGTCATCAGCCCATGCTTGTGGCACATTATTTTTTGTGATTTATTCCATTCCACCTTCACTTGCCTGCGCTATTTGAAGAAGTGCAGACAGAGACACGGACATCCCCACATCAAGGCATCAACTCCAGAACCTTCTCAGGCACTGAAATTTTCGGCATGTGAGGCTGAAATCACAACTTGCCAGCATTCAAAGAGTCCTTAATCAACCAATTTTCGAAAAACTAAACCACCGCACAATTTCCTTTGTATTACTGAACAGGAGCCAGTGAACCGCACAATTTGCCTAAACCAATTTTCGTAACTTTCTTTTTTGCTTAGACCAAATGTGGTTCCACCATTGTCGGTATAAATGGTGCACGTTTGCTCCACACAGAAACAATCCATCACTTCAGTTGCCTGCCAAATATTGCATTGAACGTTAGGAGCACTCTTAATGGAAATTACTCGTAAGTCATAAGCGTAATCACAGCTCCAACGGAATTGTATCCTGTTCGTATATTAATTACGCTCATGAAGCACCGCGCTGCTCACTGCGAGTCTCATTTCGTTCCATTTCACTTAAGGCGTTTAACTGTGATTAAGCAGCTCGAAATGAACCTGCCCTGGAAGGGCGGCTCAACGTGACAGCGGAAGACTCAACAGCCGGCTACAAATAATGCCAATACAAATAATTAAGACGCAACTGTAATGGCTGAATCCATTCGATTATTCTACCCAGTTGCCTCCGTTAATAATGCCGTAACAGCACAAAGGCAGCCGCTGCTCAGGGTACGCATGCAAATGAAGGGGCAATTGTTCGTGGCTGTCAGGCAGGGATGAGGGCAGTTAAGCCGTCATAGTAATTGAGTTCAGTTCAAATGTTGTAATTGGGAAGTGCGCCGAAAGTGAAATACGGGCAGTGAAGAAATGTTCACGTCGATTGTTTTCATGACTTACTTGTGTTCAGTTGCAGAGCAGGCTGGCGCAAATCTCAGTGCAATCTCCGACAGATTGGCACCTTCTGAGTGAACTTCGCTAGAGTAAAAATAAATATTCTTTGGTGTCCTATTGACGTTGCTGCGGATATAATTAAACCGATATACTTGCGAGGACCTTCACAGTTGGCGAAAAGAACTGGTAAAATCACAACACCACTGCACGAGCAAAGCTCACTGAGAGTACTCGTAGCAAGCAATGTATATGAAAACTGTGGGCGGAACACAGAGCAATTCTCGTCTATGTCATTGGAGGTTAAACTGAGTAAATCCACCAAAGTCTACCAACAGCATGATGCCATATTCCATTGAGTATTCTAATTCGTCCGTTCTACCAAGGCCAATCCAACCACAAGGACCGGCTCGTTGGCTATTTGCTTTAACCACAACTTCCGTAGGGCAGTTCACCGCGTCCAAATGGAGCCATCGCCAAGGTAAAATGGGTGGCATTTCTCGTTCAATCAATCACAAATTCTTGTATAGACATTTTTGCCATTTCCGCCTAAAAGTAGGCAACATACAGCAGAAAGACTCTAAATTACTGCAATTGCAGTTGCTGTATTTCATTTTTGGTACAATATCTTCGAAACAATTGCACCGCACTGACACAGTTACGCACAAACACACCGCAACACACACCCACACACACACACACACACACACACACACACACACACACACGCACACACACACACACACACAGCTAAATCGCAAACAGCACTCAGCAATATGAAACGCATCAGCTTGATTAACTGAACAGGGATACCAACTCAAAGTCACAAATTTTGCTTTCCTCCCAAGACTTCTATTTACTCAGTCCTCCCATGGTGTTCTGCTGACTGTCTATTACTGCATTTGTGTGTCACGAATTACCAAGTACAACTTGAAGTCTTAACCAGAGAATACAGAGAAAAGAAACTTAAACGTCAAACGGCAAAGCAGCGAAATAAAGCAGACGGACGTTGTATGAATCCACTAAAAATCGTGTTGAATCCACTCAAAATCGTGGTGAATCCACTCAAAATCGTGATGTGTCCGCTACGGACGTTGGCAGCGAAAAAGACTTTCTTTTCTCTGTATTCTCTGGTCCTAAAGATCTTTCTGAGTTTGGAGTTGGTTCTCTTGTGTGAAATACTTTAAAGAGCAACTCTCGCCCTCTCTCTCTCTCTCTCTCTTTCTCTCTCTCTCTCTGTCTCTATATAATTCTCGCTGTCTATCTCCATCTGTCTTTCTATAAGTGTCTCTCTTTTTCTCTCTTTATCTGGCTCTGTTTATCACTCTCTTAATTGATCATTGTTCCTAAAACTTGAGAAGACTAGGAACGACTTTTATTTAAGTAGACACACACAGACTGGGAGACGCTTTAATCCAGTAAAAGATATAAGATTCAATGACAACTCTCTAAGGTACGGATAACCTAAAATATCACAGTCGTGTACCCAACTCTTTTCAGAAAGGTTTGGCACGACCCCATTTGGCTGAATTTTAGTAACTCTCATTTCTGGATGGTCGTGCAAGGATGGAAGAAGCGCCCAATATAGTAACTGGGCACTTCTTCCATATTTGCACTGGGGATCTACAAGGATGATCCATCATCTTTACCAAGCAGCAGAGGGAAACACTTTGGATGCGTACGATTAGGTACTGGAATAAACATATAGCAACCAGAACCTGGTTCTTGGACGATCAAGTAGAGCTTTAGTAAGGAATCCACAGTAAAGCAGTTTCGATCCGTTCTTACTGAATGATAGAGTATAATGAGTCCATCCCAACACAATGAAAGATACAGTTAATTGATTCACTGATTCAGTGTTAAACTAGCTAGATAGAAGTGGGGTAGGGCGGAGAGCCGTCGAAGAAGGAGGTCTCCAAGCAGTGTAGAACTACTCGTATGCGAAGTTTGATTCAGCTCAGAACGATCTTCAACGACTCCATCGCATACCTTTCAATCACAGTCGTTCCACTGCGTCCTCGGTTGTGCCATGAAAGGTGCGTTCAGTGAGTTCAGTTCCGATATGTGCGGATTTGAACCAATGCAGAAAGCATCCCAATGGCAGCATGGCAAACGAAACATTCCAAATTCAATCGTAGCGTGTCTCTCAATGCCTACGTGTATGCTGAAATGATCGCAAAGTCCTCATAAGGAGGGTGTGTGCTGGGTGTGTTGTGAGTAGATAAACGGATCTTTGAACGAAATACGATTTATCAATCGAAGTCTTTCCATTTCTCTCGTACACACACACACATAGAAAAATTTGCACTTGAACGTGTGTCCGTGCTTTGTATACTGAGCTGGGAACAAGCTGTTAAAGCAGAGGCATGGTGTGCACTGTTTCAGGATTATGAGTGACTGAAATGAGTGAAATGCACTGATCTTGGAACGAATCGTTTTATATAGACTAAATCTATCGATCTAGTAAACTGAATTGCACCAACTATCAGAAGGATGTGTTTCGTGTGTATATTCCCCCTTGCCTATCCTTCTGATTTTTACCAACCTTATCAACTGCACGAAACCTCTGATCAACTTATAAGAGGAATTAAAGAAACCGTGCGAGGGAGTTGCATGGACCAGGAGGAGGAAGAGTCCATTGTCCACCTGTTATCCACGTTGTCCAGAAGGAGGTGCACTTCCCTGGGCGATCACTTTCCTGGGCGACCACTTTCCTGGGCGACTACTTTCTGGACTCTTTGAGAGATATTTCAAATAAAAAGATTAGCTCCATCAACTGCCTCATTAAAAGCTCCAAATGGCTGCACCTTTGAAAGGGATGGGACCTGATGTCTCAGGCGGTATCACAAGGGGTCAATGATGGCCTAAGCCGCCTTACCTACCTACCTACCTACATACCGTGCGATTAATTCAGGTCGAGTTGGCAACCCTGAAGCTGCGTAAATCTCCACTCGCCTACATTAACCGCAGTTGCTCGCAGTCTGTGGGAGTGCAGGAGCAGGGAAGAAGCTCAGCACCCAGCTTTGTCTAATTCTCACTAACGGAAATCATGGCGGTGACTTGCTGTGTCCGCACCCACGCAGCAGCCTCTCATTTGGTAGTTTTCCATTATGAGCAGCTTTGTTTATGGCTGGTGTTGATTTTGGCCGCTTTGATTTACGCTTGGTTGCTGAAATGCAGAAGTTACCATGAATCGTACACGTCGGCGAATTGTGTGTTCATTTCGGACTCTGCTCTGTTCATAAACAGCAGAATTGCCAAAATTACATCCTTGGCACTGAGACGGCTCTTCCGTAAACACTCCGGCTAAAGATGCAGATTTTCAATGGCATTACTAATGCACACACCATATTTTAAGGACTTAATTAAGAGCCTTTCATGGGGGTCGATCAGTTGAAGGGAGCGGAGAAAGTACAAATTAAATACAATTAAATACAAATATTTCAAATATTTGGCTTACTCAATTTTATTATGCAAATTTCGCTGGCAGCATTGAGTGCGTAATTATGATGAGGCCATTTAGTGCCCGTGCATTTCTACGGAACGCCCAGCTGCCTTTGCATAGACACTCACACCCCACCGAGACGACATTATTTTCACTCTTGTACTGGAACCGTCCTGCGCAATAAGGGTCCGTGTCTGGTCAGCCCTTAATCGAAATCAGTGCGAAACGGCCTCCAAGCGTGTTGCAGGCCCCATTTACTTGACAAATACGCCACTTCATTCAAATGCCCCAAAGCCGCCACGCCGACTGCTGGCCTGCGTTCGTTGGAATCAAATGAAAACAGGGCACTTTAAACGCGTCTACGTGTGCGACGCCATAGTGCCAGGGATAACGCGAACTTTCCGGTTTCCGTTAAGCACAGCAGTACACAAACACGGACCCAATTTTATGCGAGAACAGGCAATTCTGTTTTGCTGTTAATTCCTTGAAGTGATTCGGATTTCGTGTACTCAAGCAGCTGACAACTAATTGCCTTTTCATAGTTTCACAGCAAAATGTTTAAAAACTGGTGCGAACTTTAAGCACGCGTACGTGCCAAGACATTCAAATACGGGTTTTTATATAAACCAACTGGCGAACATGGCTCGGAAAGTGATTCTAATCCAGTAGCTGTCAACTCGCTGTTAGGCTTTCCAATCTCCCCGCTCAGGAGCACGAACTTCAGAACCCGTATGGAACTACAATCAACTGCCCCGGACACACTCGCCCATTTAAAGAGAAACTACGTGAGGCATTGCACACCGCCAGGGTTCAATGAAAGCGTCTGAATCTTTCCTCTGCCTCAGCGACCCTTGCAATGCAGACTGAAATTTGCTCAAATACTCATATCATGTTGTGTTCTGGAGTTAGTCACCGTTTTGTATGACCAGTTGATGAGTACTATCCTAATAAATCCAGTTCATATGTCGTTGAAACGTGTTGGTGTGAATGATCTCACCCCTTCTATTGCATAGTTATCGCGCTAATACTCAAGATTAGACTGCATCTGATTATTATATATATATATTATCTGTATCCTTCGAGTTGATGTAGTATCTGTATCCTTCGAATTGATGTATTATCTGTATACTTCGAGCTGAGCATTGTTATAAAGACGAGTGACACAGAAATCAAACATTTGTCAGCGGTTCGGATTTCAGCTTCCACCGCACTTCAATACCCACCTGAAAGCTGAAATCCGAACAGCTTTGCCACTTCCATCACGAGCCAATCACCAGGAAACAAAATGGAGTTCTACGTAATGCCAGTGACACTTGATATCACCACTCCCAGACAGAAAGAGACGAGTTACCACCTTAAAAATAACTGAGTAGAGTAAATATTTGTGCTCGACTACAAAGCCGAAGATTTGTGGAACAAAATGTTTGTAGCAGTATTGGTGCCCCTTCAAAGGCTACAGGTACAGGTACAGTAGTTCTCGCATATCTCCATACTAACCCTGTTCACATATCTGCTTATTTCTAGAAATATTCCTTAATCGCTCCTCTCTCTGACTCTGACGGACTCGTACCAGGCTCTAATAACACTCTCATTAGCACGATTTCCTTCAAAGCAGTAATGCAGTAAATTAACTGCAAGCTCAGAACTTTAAGTTTGAACGAAAAATTAAAAAGCAATTGAAGCCCTGCCTATTAATGACACCCACATGGGCCCTTCTGGGGGGCAGGGGGCAAACGAGAAAGTAAATGTTGGCAATATTTTCATGCGGCAATTACGCACAGATTAAATATAAATCGATTCAGTTCGCTATAAATCATAAAAATAATGGACTTAGCGCCGTCAGTTCGCTGCCAGCAGCAACAACAACAGCAGCAACAACAACATGAAACTCTTGAACAGCCCAACAATCGCCAACAAGAAGGCAACAATTCTTGAGTTGACAATTTTTGGCACTTGTAGCGCCGAACTTTTCGAAAAGTTTATTGCTGCCGCTCGGTATGTGAGAAGGGCTTATTGTTGCTTTATGTATGAGGCGAAAGAGCTCCTTGCACGCGCCCTGGGTGGGGACAGGGCCAGCATTCTCCCCGCTTCCCCTCGCAGCCATTCGTGTTCGGCTGGTGCGTGACCTCCAACTGCCAAGTGGATTAGTAAGTTTCCACGCAGGAAGTTATAAATAATAAAGCGAAGACTTTCGTCCTTTTTTGCTGCTCGCTGCCTTTCTGGTCCTGTTCCTGCGAGCATTTCAGTGTCATTAAAAGTTGGCCAAGTGTTATTCTTTTAACACTAGCAATGCCAGCCAAGTTGCAGTGGATTTAAAGGTGTGGCTGGCCAAAGTGGCAGAGTGAATTTAGCCAAATCTTATACAGTCGCTTCTGCGGTTCACTTCAATAAATGAAATGAGTAAGCGGGATGTAGACTTGGTGCAAATAGTTTCTTATTGAAGGAACAGGAACAATCTGTATGAAATGGGTGAGAATGAGAGCGAGATGGAGATGGAGACAGATAGGCACAGAGCTAGATGAATGTGGATAGAGGGGCAAAGGTATAGGAAAATAAATTGGAGACAGAAAGACAGATGTGAATAAAACTAGGTTGTGCAGAGAGAGAGAGAGAGAGAGAGAGAGAGAGAGAGAGAGAGAGAGAGAGAGAGAGAGGGAGAAAGAGAGGGAGAAAGAGAAGGACAGAGAGAGAGAGGGAGAACGAGAGAGAGAGAAATAGAGAGAGTAAGAGAGAGGGAGGTACATATTGAGAGAGAGAGAGTGAAAGAGAGAGGGAGGTACATATTGAGAGAGCGAGAGAGAGAGAGAGAGAGAGGGAGGAAGAAAGAGAGAGAGAGGGAGAGAGAGAGGGAGAGAGAGGGAGAGAGAGGGAGAGAGAGAGAGGGAGAGAGAGAGGGAGAGAGAAAGGGAGAGAGAGAGGGAGAGTGAGAGGGAGAGAGAGAGGGAGAGAGAGAGAGAAGGAGAGAGAGAGGGAGAGGGAGATAGGAAGATAGGAAGATAGATGAGGAGAGAGAAGGAGTAAGAGAGATAAACATTGAGAGTGAGAGAGAGAAAGAGAGATAGAGAGAGTAAGAGAGAGGGAGGTACATATTGAGAGAGATAAAGAGAGAGAGAGAGAGAGTGAGTGAAAGAGAGAGGGAGGTACATATTGAGAGAGCGAGAGAGAGAGAGGGAGAAAGAGAAAGAGAGAGAACGAGAGAGATAGAGAGAGATAGAGAGAGATAGAGAGAGATAGAGAGAGATAGAGAGAGATAGAGAGAGATAGAGAGATATAGATAGAGAGTAAGAGAGAGGGAGCTACATACTGAGAGAGATAGAGAGATGGAGAATGGTATAAAGAAGCAAGAGTGAGAGAAACAGGGAGATAGGTAGAGAGAGAGATAAAGAGAGAGAGGAAAGAAAAAAGATAAACGGAGAGGTAGAGAGAGAGAGAGGGAGTGAGAGATAGAGATATATAAATAGCCAAAGAGAGATAAAGGAATAGAAATATACAGAGAAATATGCCCAGTAAGAAACTAAGAGAGAGGTAGAGAGAGGTCAGAGTAAGAGATAAAGAGAGAGCGAGAGAGGAAGGGCGATAAAAAGAGCGAGAGAGATATACGTATATATAAATAGAGAGAAAGAGAGAGCGAGAAACAGAAATGTAAATTGAGACAGAAAAAGAGAGGTGCAAAGTGATAGAGAGACGATAGGGAAGAGAGAGACTTAAAAAGACAATGAGAGAGAGTAATATATAGATATATATTTATATATAGAGAGAAAGTAATAGGAATATATAGAGAGAGTGAGAGATAGAGTGTAACAAATTAAGAGTGGTAGAGAGAAGAGAATGTAAGAAAGAAAGGGATAGAGAGAGAGAGCGGAAGATAGGTAAAGACAGAAAAAAGGGGAAAAGAAATAAACATAGAAAGAGGGAAGGAGAGAGATATTTAAATAGCGAGAGAAATAGACTATTATATAGCGATATACAGAGTTGCAGAGTAAGAGAGAAATATACATAAATATATCTAGCGCTATACAGATCTGCAAAGTAAGAGAGAGGTAGAGAGAAGTGAGAATAAGAGATTAAGAGAGGGGTAGAAAGAAGTGGGAGTAAGAGATAAAGAGAGAATAAGAGATGGGTAAAGAAAATTGAGAGTAAGATAAAGAGAGAAGGGGAGTAAGAGAGATAAATAGAGCGAGAGAGATATACGTATATAAAAATAGAGAAAAAGAGAGAACGAGACACAGAAATGCAAATTGAGAAAGAGCCCAAAAAAAAGAGAAAGAGAGGTTTGAAGTGATATGGAGAGAGGAGAGAAAGAGAGGTTTGGAGTGATATAGAGAGAGGAGAGAAAAAGAGGTTTAAAATGATATAGAGAGAGGAGAGAAAGAGAGGTTTAAAATAATATCGAGAGGGGAGAGAAAGAGAGGTTTGAAGTGATATAGAGAGAGGAGAGAAAGAGAGATATAGATATAAAAATTGAGAGAAGAAGTCAGAAGCAAATTGATTGAGGGAGAGTGAGAGAAAAGTAGAACTAGAGAGAGAGCAAAAGGGGTAGATATATATTGATATAAGTATAGAAAAAGAAAGTGGAGAGTGAGAAAAAGATGTTAGCGACTACGTGCTAAAGACGAGCAAAGATTCAAGTTGTACTTGGAAGTGAACAGCTGTAGATCCAACGTAGACCGGCTTGAACTAAGAATCCCCGGAAGTCCCTCTACAGACGCATTCCAATTGAATGCCACACATCCAGGTGATTGGACAATTATCACGGCACTTGATGAGTGCGCACCAGGAGCAACCAGAAACCACCACTAATTGGCTTTTCACTTCACAAACATTTCCGTCAATGTAAATTACTAAATCCTTAAATCCTTAAATCCGTAAATCCCTCAATCCTTTCGGCAACATTGTCGCTATGGAAATTCGCCACTCTCAGCCGAGCTGTTGGAATGTGCGCTATATAAAATATCAACAAACTTCCACCATGCCATGAGCGAAAGGTGGCAAGTAAAAAGCAGCCGCAGTGACGTTCTGACTGCTATCAAGGGTATTTGTAATATTTGCCACGAACAAAAAGGGGGGGGGGAGTGAAAAAATGAGAAAGTTTGTGAAAATGCGAACAACACGAAAGGAAAACCCATTTGTGTAGCGCTTCAGAGCGTGGTTGGCATTGGGACTCGAAACCGATGCCCGAGCGAAGGAAATAATCAGCAGAATAAAAGTTTATGAATTGTCAATTTGTGCCATGAATCCTGTCGGCCGAGTGACTCTGCGCAATACGCAGTTGGAATGGGTGCACTGAGGCAGCTCCACTGAAATGCGAATTGCTCGCAAACTCAGTGTCAAAGCAGGTGATTAAATGCAAGTGATGCGTTTCTTTCCAACCGTTCTTGTAATTGAGGAGAAGCGGAGTAGGCAGCGCGCAATTGAGAAGCTGCCACTCATAAATTTCTTAAGGCCAAGCTACTACGAGTACTTCATGTATGCAAACAATACGTCCATCAGCTGCAAGTATTCACAGACCGATCACGCATTGTAGTCAGGATCTAGGGACGGAATCCTCTTATATATGGACGTGACTAGTGACCAACTCCTTACGTTACTAAGTGTCTGACTCTTAAAGTCCACTTCGATATAGGTCGTCAATTCATGGGCTTCCCCACTCAATGACTTTCGTACTTAAGATGAACCAGGATCTAGTGACGGAATCCTCTTATTAATGAGCGTGACTACTGGCCAACTATTTACGCTAATAAGTGTTTGACTCTTAAAGTCCACTTCAATGTAGGTCGTCAATTCATAGGCTTCCCCACTCAATGACTTTCGAACTCAAAACGAACTTAAATCACCTCCTGCGAAGCTTGCTCACAAATAGATTTTTACCTGAATGGTTGCCAAGGAAAATTCCTCTTTTACGGTTGCGAAAATTCAGGTTACACGGCATCTGTCACTCAAATACGTACTGCAGCATATCTTAAGGACTAAGGGAATACGCGAATGAGCTAAAAAGTTTCCCATATCAGACCTTTCCTTAGAACTAAAGAGTCTTGTGTATATATCATAGGAAAGCTCCATCCTTCAAGGGGTTAAAGGTCAAAATTGTCTAAAGTCATTCTGGCATTTGGTATCCCTCACACCTGTTCAAAGACACGGAGTTGGCTTAGCCAAAAAACTGTCTGGTTCTGATTAAGAAAAGTCCAGTAAATCAATCACTACTAAGGATGGGATCACCACTACACACCAGAACGAAACTTCAGTCAAAATGTGGATAGCACGTGAAAACTAAGAACTCACTTTTTGGGGGATTCTTTTGGCACTTTTTCAGGGATACAGGCGGGGAATGAGTTTGTTTCTGTACAAAAAAAGACTCCAGCAGCGCGTACAACGACACTTGTTCTACTGTAGCGCTCGTGTTTCTGCGGTGCGACCCATTCCGCTGCCATTTCCTCTAAATTGTTGAAGCTTCACCGATATTGCCCGCCTCGTTAAAGACCCATTACGGCCGCATAATTAACGACCCGACCCGTTTGCTCCTGATTGTTGGCGTGCTACTGGGCTCATTTCCGCAGCGCTGATGTGCGTTATTGGCTAACGCGATTATATCTGCACGTACGCCGCCGGGCATGTATTAATAACAATTCATTAATAATTCATTAATGGTCACACACACAAACACACACAACAGTCAGCGGTTCTACTCCTCGCTCAATGAAATTTATGTATGCAAATGCGAAGGACTCGCTGTCAATTTATGCATTGATTATGAAAGCGGCTTCGGACTCACTGGTCTACTTACACTCTGAAATGGAACCCAGCCGCAGAGCACCCGACACTGCGCAGTGTCTTACGTGCTGCTAGGGTGTTGAGCGTCCGGCAGCTGAACGGAAACGCTGCTTGTAATTAACTCACAATTGAAGCCAAATAGATTTATGAGCCCGCCTGAAGTCAGCGGTTTTTCGTGGCACTACGCCAATACTAAGTGTGAAGGAAGACAGCAGTTAAAATGGTATCCCATCCCGGCTGTTCGCGGAATTGCTCCTCCCTCATACGTGCTCATTTGTTGTTCCCATCCTAACAAACTCACTCTCGACTCGAATTTCAGACCAATACTGTAACTTGTGTTTCCAGAGCTACTTCACTGACGGCACGCCTCTCACTGCACAGTTTTCGCCTAGAACTGCTCAGTTCACCGCGAACTTAAGCGCATTTCCAATCTCAGTCGAATGTTTCGATCCTACCATTTGCTCAGTGAACACCGCCAAATCCATTCAGGCGATGGTAGCGATGACGGCTCTCTTCCTTGTCGCTACGTACCTCCCATTACTTCACCACACATCTGCCCAAATCCAATGTACCATCGATGATTGTGTGCCGTGCGGCATAATTAAATAAAACGCATACGAGTATAATTTAATTAAAGCGCCTTTTAATTAGTCCTCAGTTAATTTGCACTTTATTTTAATTGCATTGACAAATTTCAGTTCTGATTAGCTGATTTGTTTATGTTACTTGTTAGCGCGGATGATTGCGCCGCGAGGAATTAACTTTAATAGGGTAATAACCACTCTGATTACTGCGGTATAAAATGCGCATTTGCATTGAATCACGAAATATAATTGGAAGCAGCCTCCCCACCGCTTCCCCTCAAAGTGAAATTAGGCACGTTAGTCTGCTTGTTTTGTGGGAGGGAGGAGTTGTTATCTCAGCGCGCGTGTCAAGCGCCGAAGAGTTAAATCAATCGGCAAAGTGCTGTCATGTTGGGAAAATTGATTTAAAAATATGATCCTGAATATTTCACACAAATTTCAGAAACTTCAAATGAGCTGAATTGAGGTAGAGAAGAGAAGAAGAGAACTCACAGATTTGTACAAAAATCGTCAGAGGTGGAAAATTATTATTATTATTATTTTTATTATATCTTACACCATAATAAATTATGAGTGCAAGGTGTTGGGGGAATGAGTACTAGCTACAGAGGCTTTCGACTCGAAGAGAAAAAGATTTGAAAAGGTAAGAATCATTTGGAGACCAAGCCCGTGGCTGAAGTGTAAAATGCTGCGGCCTGATCCACCAAAAATAACATAACAAAATCTCTTTAATGCAATGAATGTTAACAGCTTGTAAACGCTCACTGGTGCTCCCTAAAGGTGAGGTTGATCTGGCTGTTGTAAGCCACACACATAAGCCTATTGGTCCTTTGCGGTGCAGATGGAGCCAGTCCTCTAAGTACAGTTGTATTAGATATTTTGTAGGCTGTCAACGCTTTTAGCGAATCTCAGGAGTGCTTCAAGTTCCATTCCGGAGACGTCTGCCAACGTCCCAAATTGTGGGGCCCCCAAGGATTTTGTGTTTCGTGTTCTTGATAACGCTAGACATATGCTTAAGATTTGTTCCAAAGTCTCCTTCGTTCGCAGCTCCCCGCATTTCCTTCATATGTCGTCATTGGTGATTCCCATCTTGTATGCGTGTGCCGCTAGTAACCGGTGGCCTGTCAGTATACCCATGATAGTTCTGCAGTCTTTCCGTGACAGTACCAATACGAATCGAGCGCATTTTCCTGCGTTTGATTTGCACCTGGCTTTCACAGTTCTGTAGGTGCTGAAAGTATGCCACCTCGCCGTTACCTGTCTCTTCATATCTTCAACAATTTCAATATGTAGATGGATATTGTTCACATGTTAGTTGAATTACGCGGTTGGCAATCTCATCTAGGTACCATTTCGTCTCCTTCAATGCCTTATCTAGGTACTATTCTATATATAAATACTCTTTTCTAGGTACCATTTCGTTTCCTTATTATTCTATATATATATATACGAGGTGTGATCAAAAAAGAACCGCTATTGTGTGATCAAAAAATACAGTATTTATTTATTCATCAACAACTATCTTGTCCCCTTCAAAGTACATAATTCCCCTCAGATATAATTCACTTATGCCAGCATTTTTTTGAATCCTCGAAACACTTTTGAAACGCTGTTTTTGGTATCGCCAACAGCTCCTGTTTCGATTTTTCTTTTATCTCCTCAATCGTAGCAAAACGCTTTCGTTTCATCGGTGTCTTCAGTTTTGGAAAGAGGAAAAAGTCAGCTGGGGCCAAGTCCGGTGAATACGGTGGTTGAGGCATGATAACGGTTTTGTTTTTGGCCAAAAAATTACGCACAAGCATCGATGTGTGAGCTGGTGCGTTATCATGGTGCAAAATCCATGATTGGTTTTTCCATAATTCTGGGCGTTTCTAACGAATTGCTTCTCGCAAACGGCGCATAACTTCAAGGTAGTATTCCTTGTTGACCGTACGACCTTGTGGCAAGAATTCATGATGCACCACGCCATTGCAATCAAAGAAAACTCTCAGCAAAACCTTTACGTTCGACCGAATTTGACGTGCTTTTTTCGGTCTTGGCTCATCTGGACGTTTCCATTGGGATGATTGGGCTTTGGTTTCAATGTCATAGCCATACACCCACGATTCGTCACCAGTTATGATCTTTTTGAGGAAATCTGGATCGTCGGTGACGATGTTCAACAGCTCCTGAGCGATGTCCATGCGACGTTGTTTTTGCTCAAAATTTAGCAATTTTGGAACAATCTTCGCTGCCGCACGTTTCATTCCTAAAACATCCGTAAAAATTGCTTGGCATGAGCCGAACGATATGCCAACATCATCAGCAACCTCTCTGATAGTGATTCGACGATTATCCAAACTCATTTTCTTCACTGCGCCAATGTTTTCATCGGTTGTTGACGTGCTCGGGCGACCAGGACGAGCATCGTCATTGACATCTTCTCGGCCTTCCTTAAACCGGTTATACCACAATTGAACTTGTGTCCTGCTCATAGTAGACTCGCCAAAGGCCACAGTCAACATTTCAAATGTCCTTGCGCATTTAATTTCATTTTTTACACAAAACTGAACCTGTGTAAATGTTAAAGGCCCCTTAGATAGGTTTCATAGCCCCACGCCACCCCTCTTCTTCGATAATAGTCCAAGTACTCCTTAAAAGGAGGCATCAAACTGTATGATGAGCGTACGCATACTAAGCATGTTCATTGAGCAAACAACAACCGACCACTGATCTAAGGGAGCTGCTTACCTGGCTAAAGTGGACTACATAAACTAGAGCAGTACCCTGGTTATATACAGAGTGACTGGTAACCTTAACTGAACTACATAAACTAGAGCAGTACCCTGGTTATATACAGAGTGCCTGCTGATGTTCTGGTTCAGAACCGAAACATCGCTCTAGCTAACTTATATCTGATGTTATACTCGTACATACTGAAAAGTTTGATTGATCAAGTGCTCCAGAAAATAACGCTTCAACTCTGCATACTTTTAGATGACCTACGAGTATTGCTGTGGTTTGATTTGAGCATTTATTCGTGTTTACTTATGAATAATGCAATGGTTAATTCGTCACAATTTAAACAGAAGACAAGCTGCATTTATGGCAAAGCATGAATACTTGCTGCATTGACAGTTTGGGTGCATACTGATGCCGTTTTGTCCTACTCGGTAGTGCTATAAGTCCTTAGATATTACCCACTTACGCCAATGGTACTGTGAGTCATAAAGGTAACCAGCTCTTTCCATCATACATGAACGAATAATGTTGCTATGACTATCACAAATATGCACACAATTGCATACTATGCCGCAGTGTGCTGGAATGGTCTAAAAATGGAGCACTTCTAAGGAACCAGTCCAGTGAACCCACCAACCTGAGTTCAGTTCGTCAAGTGTAAAGAGTTTGAAGTAGTCATAAAAGTCAATTGCGGAAAACTGAAGCTGCTTTTAATTGCTGTAAAATAATCAAATGTCCTTTGTGGTACTTGACACAATCCAGTGACACGGACTATTAGCATAACAGCAATTTTCGTAACAATATTTACGTTTTTAATTAATTCATGGCATAATTCAGCTGCCAACTTTCGGCCAGAATGCAGCAGTGAATATTCGCATTGGCTGAGGCCTTGGTAAATGGTGATAGGCTTCATATGGATTTTTGCTTTCACCACCGTTTCAGTTAATGATCTAAAATTATCGCCAACATTATGGGATGAAGAACCATTGCCATATAGCACAAACGACTTCATTATTTTGAGCTGCCAAAAGTTCGAATACTCCTTTGGCAGTGCTGCATTTTCTTCATTTTCTCACCTGAGATCACTCATGCCGTTACTTCATATCACTTTAAATTTAGTTCTATGATTATTTCGAAAGTTTCCCACTCATTTCTTCCTTACTGAGCCGCGCTTGGGGTTTAACTTGTCTGTGTGATTCGCTGTAATCAGTGCTTCAGGATTTTCTGAGTCGCGGAATGATTATCATTCTGTCGTTTGGCATTTCTTAAGAGAACTTAATTTGGAATTTTCTCACTTTCAATGAACAGTTCTTCCTGCTAGAGTGAAATTGTACGTCACACTCACTTGCGTTGGCACATGAACCATATGAACGATGCTGCTGCCTGCTGATTGCTGTTGAAGTCGCTCATTAGACAGCAATTCTCCAAATGTATTGTTACGCTACCGAACTCCACACAACTACCAGAACACCCAGACCCGAACAGAGACACCCACACACAGACTCTCACCCACAGTTTAGGTACGAGTACATGAAAAAATTTGATTTTCTTATGGGCGTTTGTAGTTCTTTGGGGCTCAAGGCAGCTCTTCACTGCTGCTCAGTTACCGTAATGAGGAATATTGTTCTCCAGTTGGCTGACGTGGGTATTCTAGAAGATATGCAGAGCAATGATGGTGCTGCCACTGCAATGAAATGGTTAAGAGAAACCTTGAACTTTCCTGCATATTTTCCGTATGTTTGCGGTTTCTTATCTCTGTGAAAAGCAACTCTTGGATCTCTTTCGATTGCTTGAAATTTCTAAGTGCTGACGAAATGGATTTAACATTCAACACAGTCGGAAAAGGTGCTAAAACGAACTCCTCAGGTGCACTTCTGGTGCATTTAAATAAGACTTAACCAGAACTCTATTGGCAATGGTGCTTCCTTATTTACATTAATGTAGCTTCACCCTCACTCGCACTCATGAATGCCAAAACACATTTGTGTATTTGTAAACGAGCAGACATGCCACAAGCACCTGATGCTTCAAGTTGCATACGTGGTCTTGCGGAAGTGCTCCAACAGAGAGCATGGACGAAGCAGGCAACTTTGGCTAAGAGTGAACCATCTACACTGCGAACCTTGCTGAAGCAATGATTCTTTGACAGCCAAAAAGCAACTGGCACAAACGATTTGCATGGTTCGTGTGTTTATTACTCGTAACGCAGCTGGAAAAGTACGCCTTGATGCTTCCGAGACTTAAACATCATGCTATGAAAATAGTTTGCAGCCAATGCCAAGGGATGTCAAGGGCGCAGAACTTGGAAGGGATTTCATTTGTACGGGTCCGTGTATTGGTGTTGCTTGCCTTGAGACCCTCCGCCATGGCCACTAACAGTGCCACAGCTGCACAGTAATCACTCAATTAGTGACCAGAGAGAAGACTGCAGACACTCGCAAGCAAATTCAGTTGAAGTTCCTCTAATTTGCACAATTTGGCAGGACTTTATGCCGTTGATGCTTGGCGTTAATGTGCTGCTTCTAAGCAGCTACTTCTGCCAGCAGCGGTTATCTTCATTTACATCCAGCGTCGTAGCATTCGTAGTAATAAAGTTGCTCAGAAGTCTTCCTTGCCGTTGCGGTTTCAGTAGCGCTCAAACTTGACCCATTACGGAGGAGTACGCATACCGCTGTCAGCTGCTTGCCCGACTGACGACTTAGCGCCTCTTCATTTTGTATTCTGCATAATATCCATCAACACACTCGGGCCAAAGTTGCATTAATTAAGAGGGCACGCAAATCCATTCTTCTTGGGCGTCCATGGCAATTGGCCTGCAAAGTACGCGTAACGCGAAATGTCCGCAGTTTGAAATTGAGGGACACAATTCACAACTGTGGACTGCGGCCTGGAGTAGTGCGAATGGTGCTGATGGCGAGCGGAGATGGTGCGGTGGCGAGCGGAAACTCGGTGACATTCTTTTACAATTACAATTCTGCTGGCGCTCAGTCGCGAAAGAGCGCATTTGTATTTTGCCACATTATTATCATTGTATTCGCATTGCAGCATCCTCAATATATGCAAATAATTCTAATTCTCTCATCTATATGCATACAAACAAGGACCTGCTACTTATGCAGCGAGAGCTTTTCTTCTGTGTCGTCTCACGCCCTATTCCACACTTCACGGGCAACTTCATTCGCTGCTACTGTGACTGTTGCTGTATTCAACAAGCATTCCATCTGTGCCAATGGTCCCTTAAAATACTTGTGCCAAACTCTTTAAACACTCTAAGACCAGGTTTGGTTTACTATGATGCTCTCCACCCAACTTCCTGGCATAGCAAGGGAGCACACAATTGGCAACCCTTCTACCCGCAGTATATGCTAAGTCGATTTTTTCAACCGCTCTGTGTAGATCACGCAGAATCTCTCCCCAGCAGCTACAGATCACAACTATATCTGACACTTTGGAGATCAGGATATCACAACCATTGCACTAAGCTAATTTCTCCTTAGTCAGGAACAGGCATTGTCATTAAAGGAAGGCTAAGTCTCAGTTAGCAACCTGGGACCACACACAATTTATGCTCGAGTATTCAAATTGAAATTTGTGTATTGAATATACTCGCTTTTTAAAAGTGGAGTTTGAAGTAATCAGAGTCTTCAACCGATGTTAAAATCAGCGGTGATCCAAGTCACAACATCAACTTTCTCCGTTTCAAATATCACCAACCCGTTATTACTAAATCACCGCCTACCAAGAAGTCGCTGCTAGCAAGAAGTGAGCTGAAAGATACTGGCGGGTAAGTTCCTCGAAATTACAGACGCTAGACGGTGGAAATTTGGCTCAGTCCTGTGAATTTGACCCTGAACCAGATGGAATATGGGAAGGGTTTGACCAGAAATACTTTGATACAATCAATGCCAGCAAAATTTACCATGGCCTCCTGAGTCGTCTGTACAACGAGTAGCGTATTGTAAAGAGTGCGTTACCGCTGCGAGTTGTTGGGATCTTTGTGGACATTGAGGGTGCTTTTGATAATGCTACTTTTGACATTATGTGCATCTCTGCCCATCGTCATGGTGTTGATACTGTGCTAGTTAATTGGATTCGTTCAGTGCTAGACAATTGAGTTATTATGTTGCGAGGGGAGCAGGATCTGTGGGTATCTGCGGGTGTTGTGGAGGGTTGCCCTTAGCGTGGCCTGTTCTCCTCTTGCTAGCCAATAAGGTTATTGTGTTGCGAGGGGAGCAGGATCTGTGGGTATCTGCGGGTGTTGTGAAGGGTTGCCCTTAGGGTAGCTTGCTCTCTCCACTACTCTGATGCATGGTCGGTCACCTTTGCTTCTCTCCCTAAATGTTTCTGATTTCTACTACGCGGGATACACCGCGTAATATCTCTTATGCCGGTCTGCAGGAAAGTGCAGTATACTCTGAGTAGGATTGGGATATGGTGTGAGGCAAATGGACTTTCAGTGAACCCTGTTAAAATGAATTTAGTTATTTTTACTAGAAGGGAGATAGTCGAAGGTTTTGTTCAGCCAACACTCAAGGTCACTATTCAGTTATCCAGGGAGGTATATATATCTTGAGGTGGTCCTTGATAGTAAGCTTATCTCGAAAACACACGTGGAACTAAAGGTAGCGAAAACAGTGTCAGGCTTTTGGCAGTGCAAGAGAATTTTTTGCAATTCGTGGGGTGCTTCGACTGTCCTTTTGATTTATAAGGTAATGATCAGGCCCATAATATCCTACATATCGCTGGTCGGGAAGAAAGACTGTCTCTCGTATGGATGAAATCTGCCCTATCTAGACTACGGAGAACTATGGCTATTTGTTGTCCTGCAGCCTTTCCGACAATGTCTGGCTCTGCTCTGGATACGATGGTGAATCTTCCCGCCCTAGTTTTTTGTATGGAAGGAGAGGCCCTAAAGGTAATGTGTAGATTAAAGCACAAGAGGCAGTGGGTGGGTACGCTTTGGAATCTTGACGATGTTTTTGGCACTGACATGTTGATACCGACATATTGCTACCCTTTCTGTGCCCATTGATTCAATGCTCGCATATCCTATGATTCAATGCTCGCATATCCTATGATTCAATGCTCGCATATCCTATAATAGAAATGAGGCGGTACAGCATAAGAGGCTCACTTATGGTATGATCGTGCGACTGAGCCCGTTTGGCAGTATTGTCGTATATTTTCAAACAAAACAGTTATTGGATCGGGTTCTGGAGTTTTCGTGGAACTCAACGGTAGGTAGGTAGGAGTGGCCGCCTAGTTTGCCAAAAGCACACTTGACCACACAGAATGGCCCATTGTGATACCACGGTGTGGCGCCGTTCAAGCACTGACTAAAAAGTTCTATTACTTGGGATGGTGATAGTCAGCGCAAGGACAGCGCCGGGAACTCAACGGTGTCCAGCTCCATTACGCCCTTGGTTGTCATGCTCCTATCTTTGCCGGGAGCTTATGCGATCCTTAGGGCGATGGACTATGTGATGGAAAACCGATGGCGTGTTAGAAGTATTTGAGTCTGCAGTGACATTCAGGATGTGCTAAAGGCCGTGCCCAGCGCCCGTTGTCACTGCCAAACTATGTTGGAAACCATAATAGTCTGATGCCAACATGGGTTCCAGGGCACATGGGCGTTATGTGGAATGCAGATGCGAATAAAATTGCAAAAAAAGGAACCAGTTTTCCTGACCCTGAACCTGTTCTTCCCATATGCTTTGCTACCATTAGGGTATCACTATATATGATGGGGGTGCCTGTGCACAGAATCGCGAGGGGGAGGAAAGCAGCAGATGGGAGGGGGATATGCCCGATAGAACGTCAAGTTTCCTTCTGTCACTTGGTAGGAGAGACTGCAGACTGGGACTGATGACGGGTCATTTTGCGTAGGCTGAGAATATGCTAATGATAGGCATTGCAGAAAGTGCAATTTGTCAGGTTTGTGACGAGGAAGATGAGACGGTGGACCACTTTTTGAGCGTGTGTACCGCTTTCGCTCGAGGCATTTGTCACTGGCATCCTAAGTAGCGCAAACTTTGGCTACTTAAGGACACAGGATGTCTGAGGAGTGTTCACAAATCAGGTCGATTCAAAGAAAAATAAAAGTGGTACTTCAAATATAGTACAATGGACGTGTTGTGGTCTGAGTACTATATATGACTGGTCCTACTATATATGTTGGTCCTACAACAACAACAAAAATTCCACCACCAACCAGTAAATAATTGTCACTCAAAGCTATTTGCTTCCCAATTTCAAATTCTGGGACCCTTAAACCGATCGGCGCTAAATCCGATTTGCTGTTTGTTTTGGAGTAGCTACTGGAAGGACCAATTGCCTTACACCAAAGATATCAAGCCAGATAAGCATTTTCTTTTCATACATGTCGGTCTTATAGGGTGGGCCATCGCCAGGTTTCCTTTTAAACTACGCGTTAGGTTACGTCAGTTTAACGTGGCAGTCGGTCTACGGACCAGCTCACTCAAACCACCATGGGTCCATTGTGATACCACCGCGTAACAACGCACTTCCGATTCACTCGTCGAACCACTTCGAAGCCCTAATAAAGCGCAGGATTTGTTTGACCTTCGCGCTAGACACTTCTGTAAGAGAGCTAAAAGCGTATTTGCCTAAAGAAGAGATGCTTCACAGTCTCCTCCTCATCCCCACAGCTTCTGCAGTATTCATGAGCCTGAGAGCATGCCTGCCGAACAGCCAGTGACCAGTTACGCGTTACTTTGACTCTTTCGCGCTCAAAAAGTGATAAAGCGACAGTATCCTATCTTCAAGTTACGGGATGGAATGGATCGCTTTACGCTTGAACAACGTTTCGAAAAATGTCCTGAAAAGCTTTTTCCAAAGTGGATGTTGTACTGCCGAAGTGGTGCTGCCACTACAACGGTATTTATTTTGCAAGTGTTGCTTCTCCATTCAGATTCCTCAGCCAAAATTATGATTATCCCGCACCAGCCTCGTTAAAATGTGGTTGGTAAAATTTCAAGAGCTCTTTCTTTGTTCGCTATCAACCGAGTGGAGCAGAACGAAATAGTAAATTGAGGAATAAGAAGCCAATTGTAGATGAGAAGTGTGCGGAACTGTTGCGGGCACATTCGATAATTTTAACTAAATTTAAAGCTGGGCATTTGTTGCCCAGTCACTGGTGAAAAACCCTTCCACAGCAGGTTCATGAGATCCAAATGGAAATAGTTGCAACTACCTTAACAACAACAACAACAACAACAACAACAAATACTATAATATGAAATCTATGTTTATTTAATACTCGCAACACAATTTTCACTCTGCACAACAGAATCTAAACGGAAAAGTGTGAATGGAAAAAAATATGAATAAAATATTTTGGGAAAAATATTCGTGTTTTCCAGCGTTATTTGCTGAAATTTATTTCAAATTTTAAATAAGTAAAAAGCGAGGATTGTACATGCATCTACACACACCTACACACCCACACACAGCTACACATTGGCAGAGTTGCACAGGCCCACGCACACCTTCAGCATAGAAACAGTATTATGAATGCGAGCAGCACGGGCGGGTGTGGTCGGTGCGAAATAAGGACTACACGATAGAGAGCAGAGCTTCTGAACTTTGACATTTGTGCAACATAAATTTAAAAGCATATTGTATCGGCAGTGCAACACCAATAGCAATGGCAGCAGCAGAGATAGTAACAGAGGCAGAGGCAGCAGCAGAGCGCTCAGGCAGCAGCAACCGCAAGCATTGCATTGAGTTTTCGAACTGAACCAAAACAAGCAGCGACAGCAGGCAGTGCCGTGCTTGCGCCCAGCTGCAGCTTAGCACGGGTTGTAGCTGCAGCAGCTACAATAACAACAACAACAAAAGCAACAACAGTGCAACCAAAATCATAAGCAACGAAACTGCCCCTTACATACATACGCCAGTGCCCTCATCATGTCGTTACTTCGCATTCAATTGGCGAGTAATGGTTACTTTCATGTACGCGAATCGCGAACTGAACTATTTTGTCAAAGAACTCTCCTTGCCATGTCGTTTAGTATAAGGTATTGACCAGGCTTTACTTTTCATCACTGCTGTTCTCGATTCACAACTGAACAACTGAACTGTTTTGTCAAAGAACTCTCCTTGCCATGTCGTTTAGTATTAGGTATTGACCAGGCTTTACTTTTCATCACTGCTGCTCTCGACTCACAACTGAACAACTGAACTATTTTGTCAAAGAACTCTCCTTGATGTCGTTTAGTATAAGGTATTGACCAGGCTTTACTTTTCATCACTGCTGTTCTCGATTCACAACTGAACAACTGAACTATTTTGTCAAAGAACTCTCCTTGCCATGTCGTTTACTTTAAGATCTTAACCAGGCTTTACTTTTCATCACTGCTGCTCTCGATTCACAACTGAACAACTGAACTATTTTGTCAAAGAACTCTCCTTGCCATGTCGTTTACTTTAAGATCTTAACCAGGCTTTACTTTTCATCACTGCTGCTCTCGATTCACAACTGAACAACTGAACTGTTTTGTCAAAGAACTCTCCTTGCCATGTCGTTTAGTATTAGGTATTGACCAGGCTTTACTTTTCATCACTGCTGCTCTCGATTCACAACTGAACAACTGAACTATTTTGTCAAAGAACTCTCCTTGCCATGTCGTTTAGTATAAGGTATTGACCAGGCTTTACTTTTCATCACTGCTGCTCTCGATTCACAACTGAACAACTGAACTATTTTGTCAAAGAACTCTCCTTGATGTCGTTTACTACAAGATATTAACCAGGCTTTACTTTTCATCACTGCTGCTCTCGATTCACAACTGAACAATGGAAATTTTCTACCATAGAACTGTCCTGCTCTGTCGGTCTCGCTTCTGTTTTCATAAAAGAACTCAGCTTTCTTTAATGTTTCAGCACATTCGAGAATATTAGCCATTAATTATCATCCTTCATATCTCATAGTTGGAGAGAAAGAGACAACATGAACGATGTTTTTTCACGAATCACTTGTTGCATTATCTTCACAAAATAGCAGTCCATTGAATTATTCACTTCTTCTAGTTATCATTCAAGTGTTTCACGAGTACCCTCATAACGATCTGATCAGAGACTTATGAAGAGAGATCTCAAAGGCAATCATTTCACTGTCATTTTTGGATAATCTACTCAAGGCAATCATTTGACTGTCATTTTTGGATAATCTGTTCAACTTGGGTATCGAGGAACCAGAAAATATTCAAGGGTTACTGACTTACATTCGAGTATATCTAAGCAGAAACAAACGGCGAATATTTTAGCAGTTCTCTGAAGATGACTACATTCGGTATTCCTAAGGGTTTGAACTAGGGCTGTTCCATATTTTCATTAACCCACCAGCACTTCCGCAGAAGAGTAAATGCGTTTCCTTTCGAAATGGATAATTATCTACCTTAGTGAGGAAGACTTTCATGGTTTTCCTGGTAAAAGGAAAATATTCCTCAAACTAACGACTACTTTGGGACGATGGTACTCATCATTCGACTTGGAATAGAGTACCCAAGTATCAGCTGTCGTTAACGCTAGCACACATGCAGCCGGAAGCTCGCTGGCGCGTGCGGCGTTTTGAGGGCATTGGATGAGGTGTTAGTGGGATACGCTGACTCTCAGGTACACAAAGAAAAGCTGAACAAGTAAAGAAAGCTGAAGGTAGGTCGGACCGACTTCGAAATGTTCTGTACCCATATATAATTTATTAACCCCGCGCTCATACAAATAAATTCAGCGTGAGAGTTGAACCATGGCGATATTGGGTCGATAAACATTTTTTTCAGCAGAGCGGCGTAAATGTTACAGCTACGAGAGTAATGATCACTTTATTTCATAATCAAATTTTGTGGCGTTAGAGGAAAGTACGGCTGATATATATTGTATAAATCTCGCTATAGCCATTTCGTAGGATTCAAGAATGAATGAAGGACAATATAAGTGACTTTAACGTCAGTTTATCATTTCGGACGTCCTCTATTTGAGCATGCCAGCTTTTTTTATTTAAAAAAATTGATCCGCCAGAAACATGAAATCGGAGCTGGAAATTTATTTCTTTTCTGGTTGGAGTTTTTTCATCTCTATCAGTAGCGAAAAATGGTTTAGGAGATGCAAAATTGCTGTTTATATATAGCCCGGAAGCTTTGTCGCTCTACTGCAGGCAACATAAAGAACGGATCGGTTCATCTTGGTTGGAGTATTGCACTGCTTTTGGGGTATAGGATGCTCCCTGGCTTTTGTGAATTGTACTTGCCTCCGGAGATTCTACAGGAAGCTGTCTCTATCGACATTAACTTGTTCATTTCTCTTATATTGAATTAATCTAACTATTTCATCTAAAAGACTCCAGCGGGCTTCCTGGTGATGTCGTTTGTCGTGTAGTCAACTCAACTGATTCATCTGCAAATCTTATCCACAAAGTAGTTGGTTGTAGCACAAATTTCAGAGGTGTTCCAACTCAATTCGCACCAGTTGTCAAGTTGCACCAGTTGTCCAGTAGCACCGTTAACCACGCTATCAACAGTATTTACATTGTATTTCGTAGTTGGGTGGGGTGTGGCAAGATCCTTGGGGTTCAGAAGTTTCGAAATTTGTCACTGCCTCTAAGGTTGTGTGTCTATTTCGTTACTTTAACGACGTCAACTGCGTGAGAGATGAATTATTCTGCTGGAATTTGATATAATTTCTTAGTACTTTAATAGTTGGTTTCTCCGTTTGATCAGAAGATGAACACAGTCAATTAGAATAACTGTAGGTGAATGGACAGAGTGTCTTTGTAAAAGATAAATGTCATCAGTTGTCACATATTCTGCTGTCATGTTGTTCAATGCCACCGCAAAATGTTGGTCTCCCCGTTGCCGCTTGATTACTGTTAGTTCAAAATATCTGAATATATCCCACAAAGGTGTACCTGATATCAAAATATACGGGTAATTTGGGTTGGGAGCAATTATACCTATATCTCCAACTGGAGAAAACTGTTTTAGATCTCCAGAATCAACTGAAGTCCCTCCGAAAGGCGCTTTAGTTTTGTGTCTTGTATCGTTGATACATTTCTGCCCTACCATTGATATTTCATCAATAATAAGAAGTTCCAACTCAATTAGTTTTGAATACATGTTGTTTGCTCTATCATGGCTAACATAATGGTCTTATTTCTAACACTGATTGGTTAATGGGAAGCGAGAACATTGATTGCAAAGTAGACCCTCCTATATCAAATGCTTCTTTTCCCGTTGGATCACAGAGAATAACTTTTATAATGCTTCGATCAGTACCTGGTACAGAATGTATTGGTACTGGTGCTGCTTCGGGTAGTGGCAAAATAGTTCAACACCACAAAATTAGTATTCCCTTCTTTGCCTTTTTAAGGATAAACGGTACACAATGGAAAAATGCAGGCATATGAAAAATCTGTATTTGCTTGCATGGCGACTATCTTTTATCTTTTTGGCGAATATTTTTTACATATTTATCTTCTCGCACCGAATCCAAGTCATAATTGGTGGCACTGCATTTAACTGCGGCTGACAACCAACCACGCCGGCGGCCACATGTGAGCTGCACCCACCAGCCGAAAATATGTCGCGAGCAGCAGTTGGTCTCCTGACCGCTGCGGTCCTGACAAAACTTATTTGTCTGCCACCGCACGCTGTGTTACTGTCCCTGCCGCTGTTTGTGTGCAATTCAGTGCAAGTGCAGCTGCCGTTTTCCAACGTGTTTAATGCGCTGCGAGTGCAACAGTCACAAATTCTGCTTACTACGTGCACCAACCGATATTCTATTTCCGCCACTCAATTGTGGAGCATATTTAATTTCTCTCGTCTCTGGGATTGGTTGCAATCATGCTTAACGGTTTTCAATATGAGTACTTTCGGCAATACTGCCGGATTTGTGTAACATGGCCTGCCTGCCCCCGCCCCTATCCATTCCACATCGATACCATTGTCATGACACCCACACAGTCAGTGGCAAATTGCTAGTCCTATTTCATAAATATAACGAGACAAATTTTGGAAATTTTCGGTCTTGCTCTCCATACTAGACACAACAAATACGTATGGCCACCTTATTCCTAGTCGTGACTGGCATTCACATTAAGGTTAGCGTGGCAGTGTAACATTTCGTTGCTATTTGAAGAGAATTTCATCTTGGATAGTGAGCTGCGAAATCCCATCAATAGAATGACATGTTTGAAATACCCACAACACCAACAACTGAAAGCACAGCTGATGCCGGATTCAGCGTAAACCCTACCACAGCACCTACACGGATATTTCGAAACTTCCAGAAGTTACATTGCAGCCGCTACAGGGAAGTTATGTTGCTTTCTTTGAGGGTGTGTTCACTACCTACACTCATCGCAGCAGTATTACTATAAACGAAACATATCCAGTCGACCCTCCCCTTCCAACCCCACCTAACCCCACTGCCACCATCCAGCACCCAAAATAATATCAATACTTTTGAAACTCTTTGCTTCCTTAGTGAAGCATGAAATTCCGCTTAAATTCTCTGCTGAATGATATCAATGCTGCGCTCCTTTAAGGTGAACCATGTTAGGCCGCTGTTACATCAGCGACATTTGCTGTAGAGATGGATGAACAACGAGCACTTTCCAGTTCGACTGAGTAACTCAATTCAATCCTACACAAAGCACTGCCGTGAACAGAGATTTCCAAAGCGACTGTCGTCAGTCTCCCTGCTCGCTGACAGTAGAGCAGTACCAGGCAACGGAATGCCATGTGAGGCCCTTCAACTTAATAGTGTGACAGCTTCAGTCCAAAGAATTCCACACAAATACATGCTTCACTTTTATTTGTATTCAACAAAGCCCTATAGCACAGCAATGGTGCAAGGAAAATCCTGTGACAACACACAATTTGTGCAAACTCACCCCATTACCCACTCACTAATTTGTATTTGCCCAACAAATGAGTTGAGTTCACAAACTACTTCTTTATCTGAGATGTTGTCCAGTCTAGTTTGCTTCATGCCGCTTAAAGTTTCTCGAAATTTTGCAGCAGCTTTTATGGGAAGAAGTCATGAATGGAATGGTGCCATCGGTGGAATAGTAGGATGACGAATGCGTGACTGAATGACAATTTCACGGATCGCAAGAACCACTTCACTTTTGCTGGTGAGCTACAATCGAAACGTGGCAATTTGCTGGAGTACTACATCTGCAACTTTACTTGGAACTACCCAATGTGATACGTGGAACTGGTAGAATTCTCACGAAGCTACTACAACACTGCCCTGTGTAGCACTGCCCTGTGTAGCACTGTCCTGTGTAGCACTGCCCTGTGTAACACTGACCTTAACATCGAATATATGAAATTTTGTGCTTGCCATTCCTCTCGCTGCGTAGTTCTTGTAGTTTTTAATTGAAACAAGTTCCAAATGCATTTGCTCAATTCGGATAAAGTGGAGCAATTAAACTTCTTAAGGAGTTGCTGAAGAGTCGAAATTTTTCGCTTGACTCACTCATTTCATGAAGCATTGAAAACGAAGCAGTTGCATTCTAAATTGCTGAAGAGCTGTTCACAGTTCAAATTGGTTGACATATGTTTCATATATTTATGAGCAATACAATAAGGATTAGTGTGTGTGTTTGTAAGTATGCATGTGTGACTGTGTGTGTGAGCATTGTCTATGAGCATTGAGCGTTTTGTGTTGAATAGTGCACTAGTTTCAGAACTTTTGGAGCACGTCTTAAATTCAGTTACACGCCAACCAAATTACACCGATTTACCCGTAGCGGCTGATGCAGACACACACACGCCCACATGCACACACACCACCGCATCACCATACCTCCCCGCACACAGGTACTCCGGCCAGGCTCTGCTACACCTCCTGCATACGTGTCTAATTACAAAATTCGTCCGGAAACACACTTAGACCCAGAAATCTGCTCCACCACGCCGTTGAGAGCCCTTCCAACCCACCCAGCAGCCAGCAGCCAGCAGCCAAACTGCTAACTCGCACGTGCGCTGCGGTCCCGTCATGTTGCGCATACGCCCCGTTGAGCCAGATCGAGCAACATCGTAGCTCGTAACTTTATAAATGGTTTTAGCTGGAAAGGTAATTTGGTTTCTGGCTGTGGGAAGCATATGTGGTGCCAGTTGACAAGTCAAGTTTCCTCGATAAAATTAATTGGTAACCACAAACAGGCGACTTTATCCATTAAGACTGAAAATTTCGTACAATTCCGCAAACAACTAAAATCTACGCCCGCCCGCGCCAATAAATCGATGCACACATTTGGCGAGGATTTGTCACCCTTGTCCTGTGCTTCATTTCAAGTCCCCCTCCCAATTGTAATTGCAATGTCAATTAATTATAATTAATAATTAAAATGTTCAAAAAATTCTTATTGCAATTTATTGCTGCGCGTATTTTCAAATGAAGTGAATTATGTTATCATCCTTTACAGAGAATTCTATACTTGAAGCCCCAATCAATCGGACAATTATGTACAAATAGGAGAGAAGGAATTTCATTCGCAAAATAGTGACAACACTACAGCTCTGCTTCACTGACACACTCCTCTTTATACTGCCAGGGGTTGAGGGTGGATTCTAAGGACCAAATATCCTATTCGCGTGTAGTTCCCCCAATGATTACAAGTTACCCTATCAAAGCTTTAACGAGGAAATATTCCTTAATCAACGCCGTAGGCACAGTAGAAAATCATTTCAACGTGCTCTCCACATTCATCGACTGAGTTTCCAATCAGAGCTGTTGCAACAGGAAACTAAATGGCAATCAAAATTCTGTTTGAGCGCAATAATTGAAATTTCCACAGAAGAACAAAAACGTTTCCGCACAATTTGTCTCGCTTCACAAATGCCAATACCGATACCAACAGACACTCCCCGCACAATTGCCGCTCCCCTGCGCGAGTATGCAGATAAGCACTTCCTTCAACTTCCTGGCCTTTGTTTGTTGTGCAATCAGGCAAGACGTATGCTTTACCTGGCATCCTCAGCACCGCCTGCAGTGTAAAAGCTATTAAAACTTTTGTGAGTGAGCGAACGGGATATTCAGGGATGCAGCACCGCGACTCCTGAGCCAGGGCTTGGGTGTGCTCGTGATGGCGGAAGCAAGTATCGTTTCTTCCGCATGCAACTGGATACTGTTCAATATTTTAATGATTCATTTCATCTGAGGCTCGACGCCATGCAAAACTTTTGTGGCGGAGATTTCAGAGTAGCAGCACAGTACTCAAAGTACTAAAGTAACAGCAAACCAAGTACCAGTGGATCTGATCCTATTCACTTATTTACAAATTTAATAAAAGTTTGAGAGCGGTTTTGTGAGTACCCAGGAATCGGGTGCAGTGGAATTTGTATACTGCAGGATGTGATTAATAGAAGTCCATAATCCAATCACTTCATTGCTAACTTCTTTACTTTGGTGTTTGTGTGTTTTCTGTTATTTTCCATTTATATTTTGTATTTATTTGCAGTTGATTTGTCACCCTCTCGATTCCCAGTCTGGGTTCTCGGCACACCTATCAAAGTATCAACAACAAGCGGCTTAAGCAACAGCCCCAACGCTGGTAGCAGGCCACATTGACATTAAATCCACAGAAGTATTAATTCCACTCACGTTTGATTTGTTTCGGAAGCTGTGCAATAAGGGAATGTCAACAACACCACCACCACAACAACAACAACAGCAGCAACGGCAACCTTCAAATGCCACTTGGTGGCCGCTGGAGCAGGAGCGGCGAGTTCGATACTCGCAGCCGCAAAAAGCAGCACGCCACCGCACACAAATCAAAACTGCAGAGCATAAATTAATTTCGCCTGAAGTTCTGCTGCGGGAGGCGTAAAGAAGCAAAGTCCGGCAAATTGAGTGAGAAGCCACGTGTCCGCCGGAGCGCGCAGCCAAACTCCAGTGGAATTTAAATCGGGAAAAAGTCGCAGACACTTTTCAAATCGCAACTGAAATTCCTGCTCCTTCTCTTTCGCGTACTAAAAAGCAAGTCAGATGTTTAGTTGCCTGACACTTCGCAAAGTACTCCGACTCTTACTGTCACCGAGGATGATTGGTCAGGCGTTCAAATTTATATTGGCACAGGCAATTAGCGGAGGCTTTTTGGCTCATTCTTCCTATGCCCATATAAAAACAAGGCAACAATAGTGAGCTGTGCCAGACGCGCTTCGCCCGTTCCAACAGGCAAAGACGTCAGTCACTTCATATCGCAAATCCGGGTGACGAGTTTTCGACACCTTCAGGAGGAGAATCGACAGTATCGGTGAGACGAATTGTTTACACCTTCAGGAGTGGAATTAGCTGTAGCTGCCAATCAAGTTTTGGCACTTTCAAGAGTGGAATTCACAATGTAAGGCAATGGCATTGTTGACACATTCACGACTAAACTTAATGGCAGTTGCAAATTCCCCCTCACGTAGTCCTCCTGGTTATAGTGCCATTCACAACTGAGAAAATACACGTATTGGATTTTAATGCTCATATCACTGAGGGGTGGTGGTAGTCTTTAAAAGTTGTGAGGATGAATACATATTATAGAGACGGTCTTCATATTTATTTTTCACCCCCACAAAACTCAAGTCACGCGGAACTAAACATAGCGACAAATGATCGACAAATACAGGAGGTATACTAACATATACGCGCAAACTATATAATGCACAGTCACACTGACTCTTCAAAAGGAAACTCCCATTCTCCCACAATGATAAATTGTACCAACAACAACTTTAGTGCCGGTTGACAAATCTAACAACACTCGACACTGAATCGCACAAAGCGCCTAAGGTGCCCCAAAGGCAATATAATACAACAGCAGAACTGCGAGGAACAGCAACAACAAGCATCAGCATAGCAGCAGGCGGTACCGAATGCCAGAGAAATTATAGGAATGCATTGAAGCTAACCCAAGGGTGAATTGCTGCAACAATATTAATGCAGAACAACAACAACAACATGTATAGGAACAAGCGGAAGTGGCAGCTAGAAGTTGGAGCCACTGCAATGCGTTGAAGGTGACCCAAGGGCAATCACATGTACTGAAGCTGGCCTATAAAAGCAGCAGCAGTGCGGTAACTCACTCTCTTGTGACGCCAGCAATCAAAGAAGACACTTCGACAAAGAACTAGCTCTTCTTCTCCGCCACGCAACATTGACGCACCAGCCTAGAACGCTTCAGTGATTCCAACACGCACCGGAGACGCACCGTCTAAGAACCTATTTCTCCGTTTGTGACTACAACTTACCTACACTTTAGACTCAGCCAGGAGTTTGTGGTTTTCAATAACTCCCTCTGAGACTTACATACGATATAGATACAGCCAAGAGTCTATGGTTTTTGTTGACTCTCTCTGGGTCCTACATACGCTTTAGACAGAGCCAGGAAATTATGGTTTCCAACGACTATCTCTGGGACCCACATACGCTTTAGACGGAGCCAGGAGTTTATGGTTTTTAACTACTATCTCTGGGACCCACATACGCTTTAGGCTAGGAATTTATTGTCTTCACCAACTCTCTCTGAGATCAACATATGCATTAGACAGAGCCAGTAGTTTATGGTCTTCTCCGACTCTTTCTCTAGATCCAACGTACACTCTAGACAGAGCCAGGAGTTTATGGTTTTCAACGACTCTCTCTGGGACCCACATACGCTTTAGGCTAGGAATTTATTGTCTTCACCAACTCTCTCTGAGATCAACATATGCATTAGACAGAGCCAGTAGTTTATGGTCTTCTCCGACTCTTTCTCTAGATCCAACGTACAATCTAGACAGAGCCAGGAGTTCATGGTGTTCAACGACTCCCTCTGAGATCCACACACGCTTTAGACAAAGCCAGGAGTCTATGGTTTTGAACGACTCTCGTGAAGATCTACCCGATGAGTTTGTAATTTCATTTACAATATAGAGATCAAATTTGTCGCTCTCCCTCCTTGTTTCATCTGGTAGAAGCTCAAGTCCATCAAACGCATCGCCTGTGTTGTACTCGTATCTCTTAGAACATGAAATTCCTTTAAAAGTGTAGCACCAAAATTCCCTACTACAATGAAGCAACTCCCTAAATTGATTGACATAGCCAAACATATCGTGTGAACATATCATATTCTAAACTTACGTGGCGTAATGCGGTGATTTCTACCCGGCTCCGTGTGTAGACTCTTAGAAACGTTCCGCTTTGTGGTATTAGGTAACTAGCAGATAACGCCAAAAAGTATTACCAGTCGCGTGCTTAAGTGGACTCAACGATTGCGACCGAAACGCGTTCACAGTTCTGTGTCAATTCCAGGTCCACTCAATTAATTTTGCAATGTACCGGTCGTTTTATAATTGATTTAGCAAGACCGGATTCGGCATGAATCACACAGATCTCCCACAAAATGCCAGTTATGTGCATCGAGTGTATCAAGGGTTGATTGTAATCTGTAGCAAAGGTTGACTTTAATCTGTAGCAAAGGTTGACTTTAATCTAGGCTAAGGTTGACTTCAATCTGTAGCAAAAGTTGACTTTAATCTAGGCTAAGGTTGACTTCAATCTGTAGCAAAGGTTGACTTTAATCTGTACCAAAGGTAATGTGAGCACTTCCATTACACGTATAAAAATATTAATAAATACTTATTGTTAACTTCCCCTTGTTCCGGAAGTGAAACAGCGTTGTTTAAACTTACCAGGGACAACAATAATCATTTCCAGCTTAAACAGGAGCCATGTCCAGGCCGCTTTCACCGTCATACTTACCCGTTGTAGTATTCTTGTCATGCCAACCTCAAACATTAAAACTCAGTTGTGGTGCTTGGAACACATTTAATCTAATTGAAGTTTATTTTAGTCTATTTGAAATTATTTTATTGTTTATAATATCGTGTTGCAATCAAGTGAAATAACAAATGATGATAAACAAATGATCTGCAACGAAACGAAAATGTGTTTATTTGCTTGCTTGAATAAGAACTGTTTTTGAGTACAGCTGGGAATGCACATTCAGGTGTGAATATGCACGTGGTTATTAAGAAAATGACGCCAGCAGGTCACGGCCTAAGCATGCGATCCATCAAATGGGCTCAGGAAGGATGCACATGTGTGTGACCATGAGCTGCCGGAACAAAAAGCAAATTAGCAATTATGGACAACTACGTAAGTACGCATACTTGCAATTACAAACAGACACACGAGTACATATATAGAATCTATTAACTGTTCTACGTAACATGAATTTAGCTTAAGTTGACATATTCGCATAATTAATGCTCACTTATTTATCTATTAATAACTCAGTTTATATGAGACTTAGCCACAAAATTGATCTGTTCTTTTCTTAGCAACATATTTTTAAGCAGACGAGCGTGACGGCAAAAGACCGAAAGAGCAAAATCAAGAGACAGAGAGAGAGAGAGAGAGAAAGAAAGAGTACAAAACCCACTAAAATTGCAGGCATGAAATTGTTTTTATGAATACTTTACTGAGATTGAGGTAGATCTGCCCAGATTAAACCAAAAGCGATCATGTTCTTTGGTTTGTTCTCCTATATTTGTATATAACTTTTGTAGACCTAAGCAATACTCAATATAATATCTGATCTTCCTAGCCAATATTCTCAATTCAAATCAACCGAATCATGAGATCACAATCCTCTCATCTCTATATTCCAATCAAACGAATCATTAGATCACAATCTTAAGATCTCTATATTCCAATTAACCACCTCATGAGATCACTTTCCTATCATCTCTATATTCCAATAAACCGCCTCATGAGATCACTATCCTACGATCTCTGTATTCTAATCAATCAAATCAAGAGATCACAATCCTACGATCTCTATATTCCAATCAACCGAATCTCGAGATCACAATCCTACGATCTCTATATTCCAATCAAACGAATCATTAGATTACAATCCTATGATCTCTATAATCCAATCCTAACCCCATCCGAACCAATCGTAATAGATATAAATTGGGGAAACAGCGAAAGTAAAAGTTTTATTTAATGGAGATTTCCAGATACATTCCTTCGAGGGACTGAAATCTTGAGTGAGAAAAATTGAGGATGAATTCATAATTGGGTTGATTTTTTTCTAAACATACCATAAAATAGTATGTGCACATGTGAAGGTGAGTTTTAAGTCCACCCTGGTTTTCTACCCCAGACTACCATAATTTTCATTTTTCTTCAAATCTACCCCATTCTCGTAAATTCTATTCACCTCTCTCTTCTCAGGAACTTTCGTTTGTATAAAATATATAGGCCGAAAACCCTAGCCGTTAGTGCCTTAGCTTTAAGCTCAACATTAAGTTGTTTGTATAATTAATTATACCAATAAAAATGATATAAAAAAAAAAAATTTTGTGTGTGATGATGTTGATCAATTGTTATAACGAGAGAGAGAGAGAGAGAGAGAGACTGCAAAACACTTGTTTTCTACTTACTCACTCACCAGCTACGATAATGATTTCATCAAATACTCCATATTGATCCACATACCTAATATAGACTCTTTGGATTTCATAGCTAGTGTGCGTTAATCTGGCCAATGTATCAACATTGGAGCAGACAGAAAGTAAACTCTGCTCTGACCGTGGGTATTAAAAGAATGCTCAAGAACTCCTGTTGGATGCCGAGGCTGCTAACCAGAGAATACAGAGAAAAGAAACTTAAACTTTAAACGGCAAAGCATCGAAATAAAGCTGAAGGACTTTGTACATGAATCCACTCAAAATCGTCGTGTAACCACTCAAAATCGTCGTGTAACCACTCAAAATCGTGGTGAACGCACTCAAAATCGTGGTGAATCTACTCAGAATCGTGGTAAATCAACTCGAAATCGTGGTGAACGCACTCAAAATCGTGGTGAATCCACTCAAAGTCGTGGTGAACGCACTCAAAATCGTGGTGAAGCCACTCAAAATCGTGGTGAATCTACTCAGAATCGTGGTAAATCAACTCGAAATCGTGGTGAACGCACTCAAAATCGTGGTGAACGCACTCAAAATCGTGGTGAAGCCACTCAAAATCGTGGTGAATCTACTCAGAATCGTGGTAAATCAACTCGAAATCGTGGTGAACGCACTCAAAATCGTGGTGAATCCACTCAAAGTCGTGGTGAACGCACTCAAAATCGTGGTGAAGCCACTCAAAATCGTGGTGAATCTACTCAGAATCGTGGTAAATCAACTCGAAATCGTGGTGAACGCACTCAAAATCGTGGTGAACGCACTCAAAATCGTGGTGAAGCCACTCAAAATCGTGGTGAATCTACTCAGAATCGTGGTAAATCAACTCGAAATCGTGGTGAACGCACTCAAAATCGTGGTGAATCCACTCAAAGTCGTGGTGAATCCACTCAAAATCGTGGTGAATCAACTCAAAATCGTGGTGAATCAACTCAAAATCGTGGTGAATCCACTCAAAATCGTGGTGAATCCACTCAAAATCGTGGTGAATCCACTCAAAATCGTGGTGAATCAACTCAAAACCGTGGTGAATCCACTCAAAATCGTGGTGAATCCACTCAAAATCGTGGTGTATCCACTCAAAATCGTGGTGAATCCACTCAAAATCGTGGTGAATCCACTCAGAATCGTGGTGAATCCACCCAAAATCGTGGTGTATCCACTCAAAATCGTATTAAATCCACTCAGAATCGTGGTGTATCCGTTACGGACGCTGGCAGCGAAAAATACTCTATTTTCTCTGTATTCTCTGCTGCTAATATTCGCACTCTTGCAGAGAAAATCCTCCTCACTGAAATAGAGCCAGGAGTTTGAGTCGGCAAGAGAACTATTGAGTGCAGCCGTTGCAGCAAAGAGAGATTGAATCCCTGAAAATTTTGTGTAATGAAAATGAAGGCGATTTCACAAAAATCGGTGAGCGGCAAGGGGAAGCGACGTGCAATGCATGTATTTATGTTCGAGGGGTTTCCTAGTGAGCCCCTTGAACAAAATGTTTGCAACAATAACTTCGTTCGTCATGCGAGCTCTATATACTCGTATGTATTCTCTCTGGTTGCAGGTAAATGCGAGGCTGTGTTTGCTTTGAGTGCTTTGGTATGAGTGAGTTTTTTTCGTTTGTTTGCAGTTCGAAAGTGCCGATTTTGCTCACCCTACTGCTTTGTAGATTCTTGTTGTCTACATCGACGAATAGGCCGGCCTCATGTTGCGTACGCTCAGACACATGTTGCCCTCGCATAGAAACATGTTGCTAACAAATATTACTGTTACACAGTGCGCTTATAACTAATAATTATTAATTACAATTAATTATATTAATTTTAATTAATTTTATTAATTACAATTAATTATATTAATTTTAATTAATTTTATTAATTATAATTATAACCAGCTTACTTCACATACATATGTAATACTTAATTAATGCAAACTTTATTTGCTTGATTTTCAAATCATTTTTCACAATTTTTTTAGTATTTAGTTAATAAGTTGAATAAGTAAAAAGTTGTTTCTTTTCCAGTGAATTATTATATTTAATTGAATTGGGACAGAATGAACTCTTTTTGTGTGTGTGTGTGTGTGTGTGTGTGTGTGTTTTTTGTTACTTATGTATGAGTTTCTTGGATATAATATTATACCCAAAGTGTTCCTACATATAGTTTTCATTAGTTTACAACTACGAAAGCTGAATATAATATTTGTATATATTTTTGTTTAATTATATTTAATAATAATGACAAATGAAAAGTTTAATTTGCCAAACAAAAAAAATTGATTCAGGGTGTTAATTGAATCAATTTCTTTTCCTGTCATGAAAATAGTCATTTTTATTCTTGTGTGATTGTTATTATTCATAAATTTTATTGTGTTTATTTAAGTTCCTTTGCCTATGCAAATAATGCACAGTGACCGCAATGACTGCGAGTGCTGCTACAATAAATTGGTTGTTGCAGTTGCACTACATTCGGTCCACTTTGCTGCATGAGTTGAACTAGTTCGCTACACTTATACTAAATAATTGGGTAGTTGGTAGGTTGATTAATGCTAATCTCAATTGGCTTAAACGTAGGCCATCTTGGCCGCTAAATGATTGAAATATTCGTAGGGCTCATTTACAAATATTTTAATCATTTGAGTTTAGTTTCGACTTAAATTTTAACTAACAACTAAAATAGTTCTGAGAAAGTTGTGAAAAGATCGTCTTCACTGTTTTTCCTACAGATTTGAATGAACTCTATGCAACTATATACGATATAATTAGGAGTAGTGATATCTTTTTTAGTTATAATTTAATAGTTTAAATGGTGGTCTTTCAATTTCTTGAAATTTATGTTAATTACCTTCAATTTTGAATGCAATTTCAATTACATTTAACTTTAATTTCAGATTAATTATGCGGAAAGATTAATGACAATTTTTTACAATTATTATTATACAATATATTATTTAATACATTTTTCTATTATTATTATTAATATTATTATTATAGAATTTTATATAAATTTTCACAAAATAAATATATACAAAATTTACACTGATCAATTCAAATGTTCGCACACTTCATATTTACAGGCTTTGTATAAACTTTTAAAACTTTATTCTTTGGTTTAGTATTGTGTTTCTTCGATGCTGTGGAATTTCGTTCCTAACTCTAAATCGGCCTTAATTGACTATCAATGCAATCGGTGTCAAGAGTCATCAAAATGGGGTTGGGGTCCGGTTGGTCTTGTCTTTGGTGTTGTTGTTGTTATATTACAATGTTTCCTGCGGCTAATTGGCAATTACTGCGAACCACTGTCAAACTCTGTAAATTATGTGCCATTGCTGACATGTCATCGATAGGTTCGCTGACGGGGTGGGAGGTGTGTCAAATTTGGTGCTTAATCTGTTTTACACAATTTGTGTTTTTTATGAGAGAAGCGTAACTTCAGCGCTAAATTTGCATAAATTGCTGAGTCAGGTTGGTTTGCGCCACCGTCAGTCACAGGCAGTAACCCAGTTTTGCAGATATATGATCTGCTCCACTGACGGACACTGCCTCCAACCACTTTGCAGAATGCCGTACCGGCCTTGGTTATGGTCAATTGGTCATGCCAGTCAGTGGCTTGATTTATTTCAGCTTTAAAAGTGGTCTACGCAGCGTGCTCGGAAGGTCCTATTGTCTGTTTTGCAAATGCACACAGACTCCGCGCCGGGCTCTTTGCCAGGGCATAGACAGGACTCTGTGCCACAGCAGCAGTGAATGTATTCAGCCGTACATATTTGCTGAAAAGGAATTTCGTACTCATAAATTAAAATGTTCGTAGCTGTGGGCCATTTTTTTGCTTTGTGTTTTTGTGTGTGTGTGTGTGGGGGGGGGACTACAAGGGTATGTCCAGAATGGAAAATTTGAAGGCAACCGGTTTCGGTGTCCTTTTCCTCTGTTCCTAATCAAATACAATTTTTCAAATTTATTTGCCATAAGACCATAAATTAGCTTTGTAATTTTAGTGCTAAAAGTCCATCAAGTTGCTCTTGAAAAAAGAAGTGTGACACACACACACACACACACACACACACAAACATACACATACAAAAACACGTAGGGGAGTAGTGAGATTAGGAGATGGTTTTAGTCGATAGGAATCTGGAGAGAAAATTTCCACCTCCCATCGTTGAAAAATCAAAAAAGTTCTACGGCCTGAGGTGGATGGAGCAACAAGGGGATGGAGTAGTGCACTCTCTTTCAGTACGATGATGATTCGATTAACAGTAGGAGTTTATCGATTGTTGAAACTAATCGATTATTGAGTTTAATTGACTATTCAAATTAAAGAAACAAACATCTCCTGAAACACTTTTATAGTAATACGTCAAGTCTCAAAGAGACTTTTGAGGGATACGGTTTGACTTTGATTTCTAAAAATGGAAAGAAATTCTATTCTATATTAAAGGATATCGAAAGTAGGAGAATAGTAGCGACACAGCAAAGTAGCAATACTCTGCTCAAAAATGTGTCGAGAGCAAAGTATCGACATTACTTAAAAACATTACTTGACTCTAAACTTTCGATACTATACTTAAGAGGATGTCGAAAGCAGAGTTTCAATATTCCACCTTATAAAGTTATCGACGGAAACTTACTACACTACTCCAAAAAGTATCGACAGTATACAATAAAGTGTCGCTACTCCACCACACATTTTGTTGTCGATAATTTGTGGTCGTTACTTTTTGGAGTACTATCGCTCCTTTCTGTCGATAACTTTATAAAGTTCAACACAGACCGAAAGCAGAGTTTCAATATTCCACTTTAGAGAGTTATCGACGGAAACATAGTAAACTACTCCAAAAAGTATCGACAACAAATTATCGACACTATATTTAGAATCGATATATACATCAAAGTATCGCTACTCTACCATACATTTTGTTGTCGATACTTTGTTGTTGATACTTTTTGGAGTAGTTTACTAAGTTTCCGTCGATAACTCTCTAAAGTGGAATATTGAAACTCTGCTTTCGGTCTGTGTTGAACTTTATAAAGTTATCGACAGAAAGGAGCGATAGTACTCCAAAAAGAATCGACAACAAATTTTCGACACGTACGTTTCTGTGGATAACTTTATAAAATGGAATATTGAAACTCTGCTATCGATGTGTGTCCATACCCCACACTTTGTTGTAGATATCATTTATAAATATAGTCTCGATAAAATTTGTTGTCAACTTAAATTATACCACACTTTACTTATCGTAAAGACTATCGATAACAAATAATCAATGCTCTACTTAAAAATATATCGACTCCAATGTGTTTATACTCGATAAGCAAAGTAGTGATACTGCTCTAATAAGGCTATCGTTACTCGATAAGTAAATTGTTGATATACTTAAAAGTATATGGAAATAAAGTTCTGATAGTATCCTTAAAGAGTTATCGACATCAAAGTATCGATACCATAAGTATCGATAGTATAAGTACTTAGATCGACACAAAAGTACTGATATGAATAGAGTAGAGATGCTTCCTCCAAGTTGTACCCACGGCATACTTGAATCCATCTGCCAGCATTTGAGTAGAAGTAGGCAAATATAGTCAACTTCCCACCGTACAGATCATGCGTATACTCGCATATTGTTTGCAGGACATAATTTTCCTTAATGCACGCAGTGTAGGCGTAGGACCAGTGAACGGACAGAAAGAGAGACACACGGAGAAGGAGATCGAGAGGAAGAGTATGGTTATTAAGTGGAGATTGGAAACGGACTTGAGCATAGTAATATCTTAAAGTTTTCTTAAATTATGAGTATTTTGGGAGAATTGCAAAAGGGACGTGGCAGAGCGGTTACGCGCGCCCTCTGCCCTAAGATCGTCGATACAGAAATTTTGTGTTATTATAAGTAACCTTATTATAAATATTATAGATGATAACCTGAAGACTTTAGCAGAAGAAGTGGGTAGCAGGGCTTTCTACTCAAAGAGGCAAAAGTGCGGAAAAGAAGGAGTGAACTCGACCTTAACCATCCAATACTTGAGTACTGAATGAGGCAGACACAGACATTAACTAGGACATATCTTTCACCAGTCAGAAGGACGAGAACACTACATTGAAGTGCGTTTATAACAAATTTTAACTAATTTATAACTAATTTTGTTCATGGAGCTTGGACCACACTGAAGCAGCTGTGACACTGAAGAAATGCCCGCATCAATTGAGCAACTTGCTAGATCAGGTTCAACTGGTACCTTGTTGGAGTGTGAACGCGATTCATAACGAACGCAGTGAAGAGATTCACAAAAAGCAACAAAGGTCAGTTCTGCTGATCTCGGTGGAGCTTACAAGTAAACCGAAGACTCAGCATATAAAACTAGCACCTCGGTAGAGCGAGAGAGCGAAGTGGTGGCGGAGGGGCACCTGACTAATAGTCGAGTGAACAAAATATACTTTAAATCTGATTTATACTAAACTATAGATGACAACATGAAGGGCACACATGGTGGTAATTATGATGTTGATGATGTTAATGATATTTGACAAAGTGTGCACTCGTATTCACCAATGGCCGCAACTGTCCAGCGTCAGTCTCTGTCCTTACATTACCTGTAATTCGACTTGAACTTCAAACACCGTTGCATTTTTCCAACTTAATAAGGCCACCTGCACACGTGTCCGGCAGTGATGGCAGCAATTTCAATAAAGTTGCACACCATTCTCAAACCGAAACACTGTCCTCCTGTGCTGCAGTCTGCTGCTGGACTCAGACAACTTAACTTAATTTAACTTCATATAATTTAATTTACTTCTAACTTCTACGAAAACAGATACAGAGACAGCTTGTTCGGGTGGATGGAGGGGACTACAGGCAATATTCACATTTTAAACTAATCTACAACTACATCATTATTACCAATAATATAATTACACACTAGCGGAGATAGTTAAAATTATGTTTAGAATATGATGATAGTGAAGCCATCTTTCGACCAGTAAAACCATATAGCACCGTTTCCAATGAAATGACAATAAATCGCCTTCCCAAGTACTTCCCGTACGTTAAGTACGATCCCAACTTAGCCTAAACGCATTTAGTTGCTATTTGCCTAAATATCCGCATATATGCATACTCGTATATATATATATGTATATATATATATATATATATATATATATATAAAAATCCCATCTTAAAAGTGTATAAAAAAAATTCACTGCTTACTTCGCTATGTAGTCTTAAAGTCGTCCGGTTGTAAATACACAAACAATTGTCCACTATTGTCGCCACACACGCGGGCAGCCATTTACAGAAGAAAGCAGCGCGACGCAGCGCCGTCGCCGTCGCCACCACCATCACTGGTACTGGCGCTGGCACTGGCCGTGGCACTCGCCGCCGCCAGGGCACCTCCGCTCTCGATCGCCACAACCGTCCGATGCTGCACATGATGATCGCTCGGCTCACCAACTACAATGACCACACTTTGAAAGTGCTGTGGATGCGGCTGTTGATGTTGTTTGTGTGGCACCTGTATTGACGTTTCCTGCAGCTGCTGCTGCTGCTGGTTCTGCTGCTGTTGCCGTCTTGACCTACGCTTCAGATTACACAAAATGCAGTCCAACAGGCTGAATTTGCTGCTGTCGTCCTGCCCCTGGCGTCGACGTCGTCTACACCCACAACCACAATCGTATCCACGTTTTCGCTCGCGCCCCGGTCCTGATCGTCCGTTCGCCCCGCGCTCATCACAATCGCTGCCACCAGCGTTACTACCCGCATCGCTACCGCATCCATTGCTAATGCCACAAATGGCGACGGTGCTTGTCTCCACTGCAGCCGGATAGGAACGCCGGCTCTGATGCTATACATTCGTCACTTGCGTTGTTAACGCCCTCTGTTCGCCGGCCACACTCTTGCTGGCCGCATCGGTGCGTATTCGGCCGGCAGTGCTGGCCATACCGTTCTCGTTCTGAGCCACCGGCAGCCATTTATCCAAGAATTTGGGGCGAAAGAGCAGCGTGAATGTGGTGCGAAATTGCCGACTCATCGAACAGTAGAGTATGAAATTGATGCTGGAATTGATGAGCGCCAGTATATCCATCAGGTCACCTGCGGAGGCAAACAGAAAAAAAAACACCCGTTCAGTGGCAAGTGGCAAGTGGTAAGTGGTAAGTGGCAAATGGCAGTCCAAAGGATCACTGCGAAATTGCCAAACTGACGTCGAATCAAGCAGAAGTGTTTGTTGTCACTTGAACGAGCGCTAAAGTGGTGTTCATTTATTAAAACAAATTCTCATCTAACTTCAGCCGCAATGTGGCAATTGTGCGCTGCAAGCGCAATCGGGTTCAGCTTCGCACACATCTGAGGATTTATATGAGGGTTGTTGGCCACCCGTACACATGGACATGCCTACTACTCAGATATACGAGTGTTTACTAGTAACTAGGCTACTAAGAACTCACATAAATTTGTCGCAGAGGGGCCAGTCACAATCACCCAACCTTAATAATGAGCAGTTTATATGGAAGACATGCATCCAATACCCCAAGAGAAGCAACAACCACTGCATATATGGCTGCAGCAGTTTAAGGCTACGTATACGCCTCGTGTGTTATTGCTAGTGCGGTCTGAGGGTCTTACTAGGGAACTACATGAGGAGCGTGCCCCATTACTCATACACAAGTAAATCAGGCTCTGATTAAAGACTATTACTAGTATGAATCATGCGACCACTCCTTACTCTGTGCTACCTGAATAACTCCCTTTCGTGAGTTTTGTGACCTATCAAGCCTTCTTAAATGCATGCTAGACTGCGATTGGCAGTGGCTGCCTACAGGTCCCATGAATTTTGAAGATTTTTCTTTAGTTGCATGTTGCTTTTATCGATGTTGAGGTGACTAACTAAACATAACTGACGATATTGAGCCACAACCCTCGAAACGCTGCCTGAAAATAGTTCGCAAATTGTGCCATAAACACATGCGACAAATCAATATGCAGAGCTATATGTGGCAGTGAAAACTTGGTAAGTGCACTCACATCTGACCACAAAACAAGCTATGCCAAAAGTAAACGTAATGACTGCCCAGTTTACATGAAATCGCTCCTGTTGAACTGCAATTTCGATAAGCCAATTATTACTTTATATTGTTATTTTATCGACTTTCCAGTTGAATACATTTCATACCCCAAAACTGCAACTGGCATTCATTTACATGCATTTCATTCACTATCGCTCTTCGATGATTGACGCACTTTGATATTATTTAAAATGTGACCCCATCATGGGGAGAGTACATGGTGTTCCCACGTTTAAAACTTCAATGAGCTCATATTTCCTGGCTGTTTTTTTTTTTACAATAAAAATATTTTAAGTAATTCTTCCCTTCTTCCTTTACGGGCAAATGTTCAGACTTTAATCCTTTATATAACCATAAATATTGTTCACTTATGTCGTCCCTTCCCGGGTATAAAATGTTCATTCTGAATTTTAAATGAATCTCTCGGAAGACATTTTCTTCACTTTCACTCAACTAAAGCTGCAACCACAGGACTTTACGCAGGGGAAATAGTTTCCCGCTAAATATAGACGCATAAACTGCACCTGCCGCCTGGAGCTACTGGTTGGCCCGCCCTCATTTGCCAGGACTTGGCGTGTGCGAAGCTAAAAAGCTTTTAGCCATCATTTAAGCATAACTCATTTGCTTCTGACACTGACACTGAATAGCATTTAATTATATGTAATTATTACCACACCGCATCCAAATGCACACCTTCTTACACCGCAACAGAACGAGGCCCTGCCCTGGTGCTAAGGCTGCCTGCGTCCCTTGCATCAGACTTGCATGGCGTGTGACGGCTTTCGTTATTATACGCGAACTGCCCTTTTATGTCAATGAATGTCACCAGTTGACATCGTTTGTGCACTGTTTGCGGTTTAATTAGTGGTTTGGGTTGTTCGTAGCCATGCATGAAAGTAGCAACAAAAAAGGTTAAGCTGGTGCAGTGCTACTTGCCCGTGCTAAAGGCATGACTCTTCTGGATGAATGCAAATAGAGCAGGTTCGACGTACTCGTTCGTCTCTGTGGTAATGGGCTGACGATATTATTGCACTCGTTACAGGGTAAGGAGACAATATGTATGCCAAAAATACTAAGAAAATTGGCGACGGATACTTGCGTAAAATGGAGTACGTGTTGATTAGATACGCTCACAAAGAGGATGCAGTTCCCTACTAAATGTTTACGCATAACATTTTGCTACGTCGGCTGAAGAATAATAGTTCTTGTCGAAAAATCCATTGGAAAACCAATTTTGGATGTGAACAACTTTATGAGAGGAAATCCTTGCCTTGCTTGATTCGAATCCTGGTGTGTTGGCGGACAGGATATGTCAAAATGTCATAATCAGCGACTAGAATTTCGCACAAAGCCAACTGCACTCTCTTTAATTCTCGTTGTTGGATCTGTCGGGAGTAACTAGTACCACAATCAATACTAACGAGTACCGCAATCAAAGCCAACGAGTACCACAAACTAAACTAACGAGTACCACCATTAAAACTAACGATTACCACAATCAAAACTAACGATTACCACAATCAAAACTACAGAGTACTCGTACTCGTACTCGTACTCAAACCCCTAGTTAACTGAAATCAGATTCATACATACTTCTAGAATTTTGCGAGTACTCTTTTGTCATCTCTCCTACCCCTGTTTCCTACAGAAACTCTTCCAACATTCCTTTCTTGCCTTAAATACACTCTGTGATTTCGCAACTTACTCAGTTTCAAGTAGCACTGCATGAGGAAAGCATCGCCAAGTACAGTATTGAGTAGGCCCATGATGCCCTGTGGAAACTCGGTGATCAGGAAGAGCAGCAGCACCGCCAGCAGCATGCGTGTGGTGCGATCGGTCTGCTTCTCCTTCTCCAGGGTTTTGCTGTTCTTGCGCTGCCGATCCGCTCCTTTGCCATTCACAATCGGTTTCTTGGTGGTCGGCGCATTGCCGGTGAGCGCTTTTCGCCTGCGTTTCGCCTCCATCAGTGCGGCAATCAGACGCACCGAGAGTATGGTCAAAGCAATGCACGGTATCAGCTTGATGACCACGCTGTAGATGAGGAAGGTGGCGTTGCGAAGCGGCCTATTGTGCAGCGCCAAGTCGCTGTGGTACAAACGGTAGACGGTCACATTGCGATCCACTTGCATAACGGCGACGGTTGGGCTACTGGGCACCGGCGTGGTGGTCGTTGTGAGCGCATTCGTCGCATTCGTTGCATTCACATGTGGCAGAAGCGCCGACTCGTTCCACGGGGCACCGGTGCTTGATATGGGCATCGACATCGCCTGCGCCATTATGCTCCGGTTGCGTAACTCCATCTGATAGTCGATTACGTACTGGCTGAGTGGTATCGAGAGCAGTGTTTTACCCCGTTTGTCCAACATCTCGAGGAACTCCGCTATGGACGTGACCAGATAGAGTGACGGCGATACCACCAGCACGCACACAATGTACGCCGTCGTGATGGTGATGATCGTGGTGCGCATGCCGCACCACAGGCGATTCTTTTGCGGATAACCGACAGCGATGTACCGCCACACGGCCAACGTGACGGTCAGCCAGATGGAGATGGTGTGCAGCACTTGAGCGAATATCGAATGGAACTTGATGAAGCACGCCCACGAGTAGCTTAGCTGGAGTTCGCGTGGCAGCCTGTCGCCCAAAATGTAGTCGTGTATTGTGTAGGGTATGTATTCGAGCATAACGGCCAGATCGGCCACAGCCAGTCCAGTAAGTATCACATTTGTCGGTGAGCGCATTTCTTTCCGCGATAGAACGATGATATTCAAAGTGTTCGCGATGGTGCCCAGAATGCAGACAATCAAGGACACATAACCGTGCCAATTTTTGTAGCTGTGCGTAAAAGAGACAAAAGAAAAAGTCAGAGAGTTAGATTAGTTGTAGTTGAGAGATTGATGTGCGAGTAAACTAAAAAGAGGCTAACTAAGGAAAAGAGGACTGATAAAACTAGACCGAAAGGTTTGAGTGTTTGTAGAGAACTAACTTTATCAATAGTATACATATGTTTGTAGATGTAGCATGTGTGTACTTAAGTAAAGAAGTATTGGAAGTAAATACAGTAGAAGTATTGGAGGTAAACACAGTGGGATATAATGTGGTAAATATTCTTAACAAGGACGGAATTGAAGGAAAGGAGGGCGGAATTGAAGGAAAGGAGGACGGAATTGTAGGAAAGTGTAAAAAGTTCCAAAAGCCCAAATGGGAAATGTTCGTTTACTAGGAACATAGTATAAAATCTTACGCTTTCATTGCTGTTTCACACTTCTCCTCACATTAGTCAACTCACCACTGATCTAGTGCGGCCATCTTCTGTATGTCCTTTGAAATTATTTATATTGCAATCTGACGAAACCTCACTGCACCTGATCACAGACAGCGTACCATTGGCACACAAAAGACTCGGGTGTTTTGGAGAATACATCTTAGATATGAGCAAGATCCCTCAACTTGATTCCACCAAAATATATGAATTACTTTCGGAAATTAACCTGACAGAAGATTTATAGATGAGACTATCCTCATCTTTCAAATAAAAAGGGGCTTCACAATAGATCTTTCAGGTCGCAGTTTATAACACCCTTAAATAAATCTAATCTGGAGCTTTCCACAATTACTCGTAATATGTCAGAAAGGCACCATCATCTTCATGATCTATGGTTTATTTAACTGTATTTACGGGTGTTTTTCTGGCCATGCCATCGTTTCGTTTCTTTCCTTCACAACACACACTTATTAAAATAGTTGGGAACTTTTCCTCATTGCTTCCACATGTGTGAAACATTATCCCCTCAAATCCTGTAAGCCGGGCTTGCAGACCTCCTTAAAAGGAAATCATTAGGATTTTTGACCAATTCTTCAAGTCCTCCAATACCTTCTTCACGTCCTCCAATACCTTCTTCACGTCCCCCAATACCTCAGCCCAAAGTACACACCATGTGTGGTGAGCAATTGCTTCACAACGGACTGATTGTTATGAGAGTACAGGGATCAAAGAACATGATAGCCCCCCATAATCTAGTGGTAAGCATTCTAGTCACACATATGAAACGATCCTCCCCTTGGCATTAGGTAGGTAGGTAGGTAGGAGTGGCCGCCTAGTTTGCCAAAAGCACACTTGAGCACACATAATGGCCTATTGTGATACCACGGGTGGCACCGTTCAAGCACTGACTAAAAAGTTCCCTTACTTGGGATGGTGATAGTCAGCGCAAGGACAGCGCCCCTTGGCATTGTCTTCAAATAATATTTTCTGAATATTTTTCTCCTCGAGTCAAACGGCTTAGCTTCTAGTAGTAATTCCCTCAAACCCTTGCAATCATACTTAATTATAAGGATAATAATACTAAAGTACATGATTATCTGTCGTCAATAAACTGTGGACATATGACTCTCTCTCTTATGGGGAAGGGAAGCAAACGGACTCCCATCTACGCATAAGACAAAACGACAGATCTGTCGTGCTGCTGGGCCTGTTGAAACTTTACACATTCACTAAGACTGTTTACAATATTTATTTCTCGTAACTCAATTACATTTAATTGGAAGAAAGCTACTCGTAATAAATAAAGATGAACAGAAATTACGGTCGCAACAGTGTATAAGAAACCTCAATATATAAATTCACCAGGATCTTGAATTTCTCACAGTAGAAGCAGACATGCAAAGACCACTTCCTCGGATTAAGCCTGCTACCAAGCGGCTTGGCTAAAGCGTCAGTGACTTTGGCTTCTCCATTTAATGCAAATAAAAAGGAACTGCCATCGACTGGGCCTGCTCTACTACGCTACGCTATGCTGTAAATGTAGCCATACGTCAGACCATTAATGAAGTGACAATGTGAATGTAATGCAATAGGCTGAGTAATGTGCGTGTGCGTGAGTATATAATTAAATCAAGCATACTCACACATTGTCGCACACAAGTAAATTGCATTAAGCTTACATATGTAATAGCAATACATAGAAAACACATTATATTACACGTGTACAGACTCAGGCTCACATACCCGCTCACGCACTCGCCTTCACGATATACGAGCTGTGCGGTGCACGGCGTATGAGCAACATTAATTAGCTCGTAAATATGCGCTTAAGCCGAGACTAATTATAAGGAACGCCATCACAGCGTCACATGAGACCGAACGACTCAAGCTTTGCTGCCTCGCGTGTTTGTGTGTGTGTGTGTGTGTGTGTGTGTGTGTGTGTGTGTGTGTGCTCTGCTAAATCATTTAATTTAAGCGTTTGATTTAGTAATGAAATAAGTGCGTTCACCACTAAATCAAATTTAAGTAAAATTAAAATAAATAAAAACCCACCGAAACGTAAACAGGAGAATTGCTTGGGGTATGCCCTAAAATCCTGTGTCCTTCAACACGTCATAATAATGCAATTTGTCCACGCTGACGAAAACAAAATTAAAACGGCACAACAAGCGGAGGAACGACGGAGGAAAACTGCGGCAATACTCGTTTAAAGTCGCCCTGCGGACTCATGTGGCCAGCTTTGTTATTTATTCATGTTTTCGCTCCGTTTTTGTGTGGATTTTTCCACTCTTAATGAAGTCATTCTGATTGACTTCCGTCGCGTTTGTTCTTTGTTCGCCATTTGTTTTGTGTTTCGCTCGTTTCTATGAAGCCATATTTTTAAGTTTGTAATATATCACATCGTTTGTAATTGGCACATGCATATTGCGTGGATCCGTATTCCCTGATATAAGGGAAGGTCAGCAAATTTGGTAATAAATATTTTCTAATTATTTTATTTCTTGCACGGATTTAAGTCTCCTTTGGCATTTTCTCCCGTAGCAGATGCAAATTTATAAATTACTCCAAGAGTTCTTCAGCTAATTCTACTGCGGTACAGTCCAAGTTGAGCCACTAATACTGTATTTGCATTCCTGCACCTTGAGGGAGGATTGCAGTGGCAGAATCATGCCAAGGCTTAACAAATGCATCCGATGAGCAAGGAACTGGTGCTACTTGTAAGGATAAATTCCTCAAACTGCCGAACTACGTGTCAGTACAGACAATTGCCGCAAGAATTGCAAATATCTGCTGAAGAACCATTTCAAAGAGGATTTATCTGTGCTAAGAGATGAACAGTGGTTCACAACAGGAAAAATTCACACCAAAGAAAAAGAAAATATATTGATCCACAGAGGAGTTGTATGAAGAAGGTAAAGGGTTTTCCAATAAGAGGTGTTATTTTGGTATTCAAAGAAAAATCCCATTTTTTGAGATAAATGATCGGATGTTTATTTCACAATAAAGAGGAAGGTATGCCGTTAATAACGAAAAACAACACCAGGACCACGCTTGCAGGACCATATCCTTTTCATGAAAATTTCCATAACCAAATCGCAAAGTGGCTGCCCTATGTCCTCGATAGCCTCACGAATTCTATCTTTGAGGTCTTGAATCGACGCTGGGCTGTTGGCGTAGACCTTATCTTTCACGTGGCCCCAAAGGAAGAAGTCGCAAGGTGTTAAATCACAAGATCTCGGTGGCCAATTGGGATCACCTCTTCGAGAGATAACACGGTCCGGAAACTTTTCCCGTAAAAGAGCAATGGTTTCGTTGCTTGTGTGGCACGTAGCGCCGTCTTGTTGAAATAAACGTTGTCCAGATCAATACTATCCAACTCCGACCATAAAAAATCATTAATCATCTCTCGATAGCGCAATCCATTCACCGTAACTGTTGATCCAACCTCATTTTCGAAAAAGTGAGGTCCAATGACCCCGCCGGACTATAAACCGCACCAAACAGTCACACGTTGAGGATGGAGAGGCTTCTCAACAATAACTCTTGGGTTTTCCGAGCCCCAGATGCGACAATTTTGCTTGTTGACGTAGCCACCGAGGTGGAAATGGGCCTCATCAGTCAAGATGATTTTTCGATGGAATTTCGGATCATTTTCATGCAAAGACACGACGTTGTTGATGATCGGCCGGCTTGAGTTCTTGTGTTAACTGAACTTTATAAGCCTTAAGACCCAAGTCTTTATGCAAAATACGGTGTGATGACGTTTTTGGAACGCCCAATTCCAAAGAACGACGAGGAATGGACAAACTTGGGTTTTCTTCAACACTTTGGGCTACAGCAGCAATATTCTCAGTTGTACGTGCACGGGTTTTATTCTTCACATCACTAACTTGTCCCAACAGCTCCAATTTTTTCACCAATTTCTGTATTGCGGTCCGACAAGGTGCTTCACGACGACCCAAAAATGCTTTAGTTTTGCGAACTGTGACTGCAAGATTTTCACCATTTTTGTAGTGAATTTTAATAATTTCAATGGGTTGTTGAAGCGTGTATCGTTCCATTTTTAGTAATGGCGTAGTTTCCACTTGTCAAATGTCAAAGAATAAAAGCTTCAAAAGGGACAGCTGCCTAAATACCGGGTGATTCAAAATAACACCTCTTGTTGGAAAGCCCTTTATAACACCTGATAAGTTGGACAGAAGTTGCACAGAAGTTGCACAAGAGTTGCAAAAACCATATAAAGTGGCAAAGTAGTCCTCAAAAAGTAGCTCAGAACTAATTTGGCTGCAAAGAAGTTGTATGCGAGCTGCAAAATACCTGTTTAGTTGCACAGAAGTTACACAAGAGTTGCAAAAACCATATAAAGTGGCAAAGTAGTCCTCAAAAAGTAGCTCAGAATATATTTGGCTGCAAAGAAGTTGTATACAAACTGCATAACCCCTGTTTAGTTGCACAGAAGTTGCACAAGAGTTGCAAAAAATACATATGGTGGCAAAGTAGTCCTCAAAAAGTAGCTCAGAACTAATTTGGCTGCAAAGAAGTTGTATGCGAGCTGCAAAATACCTGTTTAGTTTCACAGAAGTTACACAAGAGTTGCAAAAACCATATAAAGTGGCAAAGTAGTCCTCAAAAAGTAGCTCAGAATATATTTGGCTGCAAAGAAGTTGTATACAAACTGCATAACCCCTGTTTAGTTGCACAGAAGTTGCACAAGAGTTGCAAAAAATACATATGGTGGCAAAGTAGTCCTCAAAAAGTAGCTCAGAACATATTTGGCTGCAAAGAAGTTATATGCAAACTAAGTAACCCCTGTTTAGTTGCACAGAAGTTGCACAAGGGTTGCAAATACTATGCAACTAAACACATATGGTGGCAAAGAAGTAGCACTACATTTCTAGAAAGCCTATTTAGTGTCAGAAAGATTGCATCCAAGTAGCAGAAAACCTATTCAGTTGCATTGAAGTTGCACAGAAGCCTCATTAGCATTCCAGATTACAGTTATAGTGTCGCATGAGTTGTGGAAAACCGCTGAAGTCTGACAGACGTTGCGGCAAGTATGCTTGAATCTTAAAGAGTTTGCATAGAAGTTGCATAGAAGTTGCTGCAACCATATTCAGTCAGATAAAAGTCACACAAAATTTGCAAGACACATAAACTCCTTATGCTGCTCACTCTTCATTCCTTGAAATTTGCACTCACCTTGTATGAAAATCGTCCACAACGGCGCCACAATAAATCGGTTGTGACCCGTTCGCAGTCATTTTGGTTTCCTTTCCTTTTATGATTATTGCTATTTAATGTAAATCCAGTTCGGAATTCTAATTGAATGCTTCATGAATGTTGCAGTTTTGTGTGTTCAGGTGCGCTGCGGTGCTGCGGAGCTGCAATGAAAGAAAATATTCGAAAATTTAATTTGCATATTTACTCGCAAAAACACTTGAAAGTTTTGCATACTTTCACAGAAGGAGGAAACTTCGAAGGACTTAGTTTATGAGCCTTTATGTTCTGTTCAAAGTTCTGTGCATGCACTTCAAAATAATTTGTTTAAATGGAATTATTTTCAATTGCCATCAAAGCCTATGCTTGCACATCCTTTGCCTGGGCAAAGAGTAACCAAATCAAGAACATGCTTGAAAGAGAAAGAGAGAGATTTTAGGCCTCTCGCTCGACGTTGATAGACAACTCAAAAGGACCGCAACAATGCCTACACAAATGCGTATTGAAATTTCAAAATACTCCGCTTACAGCTCACTCCGTCCACGTATACTTTTTGCTTTGTGTGCTGCCAAACGACAGGTCAATATTGCATTTGTGTCAGTTTTCAGTTATTAGCTGTGGTGAAGCCTGCCAGCTGCATGGACTCGGTTGCACTTGCAATCTGCGTACCAAATTGAGAGCAGCAGCAGTCTACTTGCACACCTATCAATATTTCGAAACCATTAAAGTGTTTTATACTAAAAGTAACAGAAAATGTTTAATTAAAAGCAAAACCGAATATTGCCATCCAAATACTCGTACTTAATGACAATGTTTGATTTGCTTGAAGCAGGCTTAAATTTCTATGGCTTTCTCTTTAGACAATAAATTTGGATTTAGTCTTCATACGCTCGTGCACATCTCAGGCAGGCAAATTATGTGTCAATCATCTGCAGCTGCTGGCAAAACTTCTACACAAAACATCCTTCTAATACATATGTGCAATTAGTGTAGATGTTCGCAATACAGCATTGCAAATAATTATATTTTATAAGTCTAGGATATTACGTAAACCACCATCATCACGGTCCTAGATGAACCTTGACGTCCCACTAAGTAATGTGGCAATCAGCAGAAAGACCCACCCAAACGTGCTTGTGCAATAATCCTATGGCAAGTTAAGCTGAACTGATATTTTACGAACGTCGATAAATATGTCCTCTAGATCCTGGCAAGGTGACGCAGGAGAGGCCATAATGGACGAAAATCGTCTGAGTTAGGCGTGCAGGAAAATCTGCCAGTGTCTGAAAGTGCCACTGCCGCGATTTGAAAAGGAAGCAGCGCTCCTTCCACGCAGATATAATATAGATATGAACCATAATTTCAACGCCAAAATGTCCTGTACCAATCCGACCACTATGAATACGAGAAAGTTAATTTAGCTTACAACTGCTCACTAACCTTGTCAGCCACAAAATCCTTTGTAGTACCAAGGAGGGGGCCACACCAAGTTCTACACCCTACCAGGCTCCACATGAGTAATACTCGTAACAGGGATCCAACACCCTAAAATGTGCTTGAATAGTTTGCTTAGTGCATTTTGTAAGGGTATTAACTGGACTCTCACCCAGAAGATGGAAAAAGATGTTCTCCTATTCATCACAGCTTCCGAAAACACCAGAAAACAGAGTAGATCACAGACTATCCCCATAACATCCCAGTACTAAACTCTCCGGCCAGCCCACTCACATTCATGCCTATGCTCTGTCGAGCAAGTGGGAGAAGGTTTTCGTGCGAAGAAGGTTTTTGTGTGACGGCTATTAGTGAAGGCATTGTTAGTTGCGTGTAATTTGTGGAGTAATCAGGTTGAGAAACTGTCAGCACACTAGAGCCACACTGAAGCAGGATGCTGCTCTAGACATGAAGCACAACGCAAACTAAAGAAAAATAAAAATATTGTAGTTGCAGGACAATTACAAGTCCAAACGGTTACAGCAACGACATCAGAGAGAGTCCTTATTCATCAGTCAATGAGCTGATAAGAGCCCCACTAACCTCAATACGCCTCCCTGGCCGCAGTCCATGGAAGCCACGGATAGCACATTACTCGTAAAATAAAGCTCAAGGTTGGTTGCCTGATGGCATCTGCAATAAGTGTAAAGACTCAAACCACTGCAGCAGACCACTGCAGCAGACCACTGCAGCTGACCACTGCAGCTGACCACTGCAGCTAAGTGACCTTGCAGGTCATCCTAAATGAATCAAGGAATCATAGAAGAAGAACAGCACACTAACCAACTTGAAAAGAAACACAATTATAAAAGGAGAGGAGTGAAAAAGTAAATAGAATCACATTTCCCCTAAACATACAAAAGTCCTGAAAACTTTGCTGAATTTTCACAGAGCAGACTCCAAAATGGTGTATGAAAAGTTATAATGAATGAAACACCAGACTCAAAGATCCCCTGTCATTGTGCCAGGATAGATGGCGGTACTCCCAATTGCAACAGTCATCGTCTGAGCCCTTCCACACCAATGGTTGGAAGAGATTAGTTCAAGTTAAGTTCCGTCGCAATAAGCTCGGAAAGCAGTTTTTAAACCGCATTCATCGTAACTGAGTTGCGACATCACTGGCGAACAATTTGAGCGCTTCTCAGTTAGCATTGCAGCATTGCAGCATGCAAAGAGCGGAGCTGCCAACAAGCCGCAAGTCGCACGCCACTCACACGACCACAGCTGCATTTATGCGCTTAATGCATTTTTAATGTGTGCCGTTATTGTTTGTTGTTGCAAGCAACTTGCTCGCTCATTATATATTTAAGGAGGGATTACCAAGATGCATGCCACAAAAATGCCACGATTTCGAGCATCGCATGCCGTTCAGTGTTCGGCGTAGCTGCAAATTGTGTATGAAATATTCCCAGGCTGCCTTTGTATGGTCTCGCATTGTCACGTTAAAGGATGCCGAGTCGGGCCACCGGAATAATACGGTTAAGTGCTCGCCGGCACACGTGCTTAGACCTACGTCTGTCTGAGTGGTGGAGATGATGGGGTGGAGATGGTGGGGTGGTGATGATTTGGCGGTATCGCGTGCAGAGAATCCATTTTCGTATTGAATTGCTACGAGCACTCGTATCATATCCGGCGCGCATACTGTGGCCATCAAGTGTACGCCACTCGTATTTCTGCAAAATGTGGCGCAGTTTTATTCAATTTAATTCTGCTCATTCGTATTAGTTCGGGCATTGTTACGCTTTTCATTTCTGTTATTGGCAAACAGAGGCTGTCAGCATTACTTTACCCCAGATCGATTTCATGCCAGAACGCTGCAGTTTGAGATGTGCTCTCGTACGTGCGTCTATTTCCAGCATAGTGCAGACGTGTGTGCGTGTGTGTGTGTGTGTCATTTCACATTTTCTACAAAACGACATACACATACACACACTTATATGCACTTGTGTGGGTATTTTCGTGCAAGAGTACAACAATCATCTTCAGTTCAACACACTTGGATTGAATTGCTGCCAAGTATGGTTCGTTGAATGTTAACCACATTATATGGGTAGAGCAGAATTTAGTTGGAATTATACTTGTGATACTTAGAAGTAGGCGTGGCAGATTTCCAGTTATAGCGTGTATAATTTTATCTACTTACTATATTCTAAGTGCATCTCGCCACATCTGTCTGTCCCACGCTTGGAGGTAAATGCTCACAACAAACACCAACAGAGATATTGAGATGAAATTTTGCAAAGACAAAAGATGAAGTTCAGAGAGACACTTCCAGTTTCTATGCAAACCTACTCGAGAAAATAATCATACTTCCATAACCAACACGAACTGCGGTCTGAAAATCGACTGAGATATGCTGAACAGTTCTTTGTCAGAATCGGAAGGAAAATATGCCCACTGGCTTAAGTGTGTTGGTGAAACTCCACCAGTTACGTAGATATTATGTTGAAATGAGAAGCTCTCGAACACCCAAGTGCGAGTTGATTACATTTTAGTGACAAACGAATAGAACCACTTTGGAATGAGCTTCAACCGATATAATGTGTTGACATATCACATATGGACACGTAGACTAGAGTTAACACCTGTAAATACAGGTCTACATCTAAATAATGAATAAAACTGAGATAGGAAGCATGCCAGCTTTTAACTCAGTACTAAGACTTTATATCAACATATCCATGGAGGTGTTGAACTGAGATTTAATAAATAAATAAAATAATTTAATAATAAAATGAAATTAGACTCATTTAAAAAGCCAAATCTACGAGTACGTCCACTGGCAAGCACATTCTCTCTTATAAAGACTCAAGAGGTATAACGCCAGCCAACGAGAAACACGGTTCTCTGTGACACCACAAAATTTGCAATATACTCTCACTGAACAGAAGGCACGCCCATTTTTCACCAGCAAATAAATATGAAATTTTGTAGAGTCACTTTGAATGCATTCCAAATAACATCAGGGAGTATCTTAGACTGTCGCCGATTTCTAAATGAGATGGCTAAACAATTCCATATCCATCTATGCTGGGTACCAGGATATAGGGATATACCAGGGAACTGCAAGGCTGATCAACTGGTGAGAGATGACACTTGTATGCCAAATGTCGATAGGCATATGGGTGTACCTCTCGCGTCTTGTAAGCTTCTCATAAGGGAGACACTAATTAATTCTAACAATCAAAGGTCGATCTGTGGGTGGACCTGCGAAATCACCAGGCAAACATGGCCGAGGCGTAATCTGCGTCTATCTAGGAATCTCATTAGACTCAGTAGACTACAAATTAGGACTATAAATAGGAGCTAAGTCTGGGTCTATCTAGGAATATCATTAGACTCAGTAGACTACAAATTAGGACTTTAAATGGGAGCTAAGTCTGGGTCTATCTAGGAATATCATTAGACTCAGTAGACTATAAATTAGGACTTTAAATGGGAGCTAAATCTGGGTCTATCTAGGAATATCATTAGACTCAGTAGACTACAAATTAGGACTTTAAATGGGAGCTAAATCTGGGTCTATCTAGGAATATCATTAGACTCAGTAGACTACAAATTAGGACTATATTAGGAGCTCTCACGGGACATGGTCCAATAGGAAATCATGCAAGAAGAAAGGGAGCATGATTTCTATCGCACCTACAGAAACGAGGGGGAACTGGAAACGATCCAGCATCTCTTCTGTACATATCCAGCTTTTGCTAGAAATAGGGAACGTTTACTAGGATCCCTCTTCTTAAGAAGTATAGATGGTCTATGCCAGTCAGGTGTCAAGAACCTTATTCGCTTTATAAAAGGCTCAGGTTGGTTCAATCTGGAGGGGGAAGCGTAGCCATGGCTCGCATCCGCGGCTCACAACGTACCCAACTGATGGTCTAAGTGGTATCACTGGTTTATTGGTGATGCGGCTGCCCAACCTACCTAACCTTGTAGAGTGACATTTATAAAGTCACCTTAGAATTAAACTAAATAAATGTATGTATTGTTACACGCCCACCGGCGACCCCGATCCATTATGACCTCATCCATTACACACTCTATCAACAGACCCGAAAATATACTTAAACTCATGTTTGGAACGCCTTAAAATAGGCATAGTTTAGCTCAGCTGACAGTGCCCAGGGGTAGGGCATTTATAGGAGTCACTCCGACCGGACCGAACACATCGTTCAGCAGCTTTTGGTGGTCATTTTTCACACCTCCATTTTTCTGCTGCTGTCAACGCCGAATTGTGTAAATTTTAGGACAACCAATATCCAACGAGTTACTCCCTGCTGACCACTCTTTCCAGAGGTTGCCTTGGTTTGCGGTATCTTCTTTTGAGGAATATAGTTTTGGCCGCTACTCACTTCAGCTAACCGCATTGAAGTGTCCCGAGTCATACGTGCATGTATCCTCCGTTGGCATTGTGAGACCAGTGTGCTGCTGGCACCACTGCGCAGAGTGTTTACTGCAACCAACGAATTGAAGAAGGTAGTCCAGCGGTGTATCGAACCGTTTCGATATAAAAAGGTCCCCAAAGCAAAGTAATGAAGAGAGAAGAAACTATTCAATGCTTCAATTGTGCGTTTTCAATTTGATCCATGCTCATGCTAAAGTAAGGACACAAATATAGCATAGAAAACTGGGGGAAAAGGGCGCTGAAACCGGTATTCAAGGATATCTCAGCATGACAGTTCCCTGAATGAGTTCTGAACTTGTCAGAAAAACGACCGACCTGAGCAGAGCTTTCATGCACAAATGCCATAGTTGATTGTGACTTGAGCAATATCCAACTCCACAGGTGTTGTGTAGATCGATGAGTGCTATCCACCAGAGCCTTCTGGGCTCCATCCAAGGCAAACTTCAGCTTCTTCATTTCTGTTACTTCTCTTAACACAACTTTAATTAAACTGAGTTTCAGCTTTGTAGAGAGGCGGTTTTCACACTTGCAACGTTCCACTGACTTTGGAAGGGCATTCCAATGACTTTGGAAGGATATCTCTACTCCTACTCGTACTGTGATGTTCCCTCACGTCGCCCTGTCATCAATCTCATTGCTATCATTAGATAATATCCTATTTTCTGTGTGAAGGGTAGCCATCATATTGAACCAGTTAACTAATTAATGCATAATATCTGCCTCCCCCTCCTCCATGTTTGCACACATATTTCTTCTACTACTTCACTGGCTTTGAACTTTTTCCACAGATTGGAATATTGTGTAAGAACGCAGGCTCTTGAACTAAAATTATATTTTTATTTTGTTGTTTTTACGCAGCACTCTGTTGGCTTCTGTTGACGAACACGTCATCTCCATCCGTCGCCTTCATGACGGAAACATAGTGCTGAAATTAGCTACGAATCCCATACATCAATCTATGGTGCTATTGCGAGTATGTTCAGTTCTCTGACGGCATTCTGAGTAGCGTAGAAGTATAAGGAAAGAATGTTCCCTTGACCATTTAGTGTAGACGGGGTCAGACGGCATGGATGAGGAGGCTGCGAATTGCTTGGGAAGTGTGCACTAACCAGGATAGGATGGCCTTTGATCTGGCTATGAGTATGCATACTTTCCTACCAGTAGGCTCCTCGAATGGTCGAGAATACGACTATGTCATCCTCCCATTAGCCTCAATGTGTTTAATAAAGACACCAATACTAGTACTCGTATCATTATTTCAGTGTTCAAGGAAGACTTCAAAGTTCCTGAGTATACGCATACATACTATGTGGGTGTCATTGGTACTCGATTCCAGATTATTTGTGGAAGGAACTGCCCATAATGCAACGGGTAAGTGGAAGAGAGAAGGCTTGCCAGAGGTTATTCAAGCTGATTAAACAACATTGTAATAAATTTTCATAGAAGTTATAACAAGAATATTGGTAGAGTTCAACTGATAGATAATGTTGGATGAGAACTTTAAGGAAAGAACATTGATAGAGTTCAACTGATAGATTATGTTGGATGAGAACTTAAATAAAACACGAACTTTCAGTTTGACGGTTGGTAGAAGAAAAAGTTAAAATTTACTCATCTCGTTGGCAGATAAAGTTCATTAAGTGCGACAATCTCAATGAGTGTATTTAGTGCACAATCAACACTGCAAAACACTCGACATATTGACCCGGAAACATTGATGACTCCGAAGATTTACTTAAAATACTGCAGCCATAGCCTTGCCTCGAAAATAACATTCGAAAGAACACTTCGCAGAATGAACAGGTTTACCCAAACTTCATTGGATCCATTGCCGCTGTGAGAAAAGCCTTCAGAAGTTTACGAAACACCATTCCAAAAAGAATGCATCCGTGTTTTAGAAGTGATTCAGGCGAATAAACCAAACCCTTTACCAGATTGTTTGTATTGTCCTGATGACAGGACTCATGTGTCTTTAAGTAAGACTAATAAACACAGTTCCAAAATGACGCTTTGGTATCGACAGCGACAAAGAACGATTGACCCATGGGACTGAACTAAACTTGTTCAAGCAGTTACAAATCACTCCCATTGTTGCAATACTTCAGCAGACAACTCTGTTGTCAAAAATAAGCAATATATATTTTCTTTCATTCTCCGTTCTGAGCGTTAAACTTTGTAGGTACTGCACCTGTGATTTCACTCCTCCATATGTTGATCCATCATCGTTAATGTGACGGAACCTGCTGCCATACTCACGCATTACTGTGAACATCACTCCACTGATTTTTGTGTGCCCTCACACCGAGTACAAGCTCCTCAAAATTCCATCCCATCATCTCAAATATAATTGTTTAGATTCTAAGTGATTGGCTGGTTCCCTTCCCGCTCCTGTGATTGATAGCAGTCCTTCGTTTCTACTCCACACTACCACTGCGTGTAATTGCATCCCCTATTACGAGTACATAAAAATGTGTAGTCCTTGCGGGGCTATGTAAGTCCTGTGCCACATGCCCTTGCGTAATATTACAATCCAATTAATAGCATTAATTGAATATAACTCTCCATGCTTTTTGGCATATTATTTCATATTAGATTAACGATTAATAATGCTACGCAATATGTTAGAACATTGCCAAAAATGAAAGGACAAAGAAGGAAATAGGACAAAAATTAACAAGCATATTAAATGTACTCATTAATTATGCCTCTGTTAATAAGAGGTTGAGCCTGGGGTGTATATCTGACATGGCTGCCCCAAGTTATGGGGAGCAACAGCAATAAGTCATCTTGGTGCGTTCAATGGCATCAACAAGCTCATCATTACAATCATTATCAACGCTATCATTATCATCTGTGCTATAATAAAACTCATTTTAATGACGCATCATGCGTAAACGTTCTGCTTTTATGATTTATTGTAGCAAATAAAAAAATACCCGTAATTATCGCAGCTAATTAAATGTGAAGTACATTGTTGCTGAAAGTATGGCACGAGCTGTTTGGTCAGACGCACTCATTTATATGTATACATATATATATATATGAGTATATATATATATATATATATATATATATATATATATATATATATATATATATATATATATATATATATATATATATATATATATATATATATATATATATATATATATGTATATAAATATAACAAATCAAACCCCCTTAGATCGTTGCATCGTAGGGCATAGAAAAAGAGTCAGCCTGGTACACCACGAGTCTCATGTAGACTAACTGTGTCCCTCAGATACCTCGCTGATACATCCTGGCAGTATTTCCATGGCCTGTGCAATTTTACTCATATGGCATTTTCGTACTCTCACCTACTGACTCTGAGAGTCTCCAATGGTATCGTCAAGTTGACCATATTCTAGTAGGCTCGATGCAGAAGCTGGTACTCATCACGTATACAGACTCGCATATAGTTATATATAGATATCTAGGAATGTCCTCGAGTATGATGCTTCACTGTGAACACAGTCATCCTGTGTGGCTGATTTTTGCCGCACTCAACAGCCGGGGGCACATTTCGGTATGTCCGTGTTGCGGGTCGTATGATGCACATTTAATTACTCGTAATTGACTGTTCTGCTATTTTTAGTAATACCCAAACTAATTTCTTTTAATTTGGAAGTCGTGTGTCTCCTACTGGGTATATGGATTATGTTGCAGCCCCCGTGGATCTTAGTGACAGACACAAGTTCACTTTCTACGCTCGCCATGTTGACTCTGCTCAGTCGCGCACAGCTCCGGCGGCGTGTAAGCTACTCGTAATGTTTAGTTTAGTGGCTCGTCTGTTTTTCTACCTAACCATCCAGGAGTGAGTGTGGAAAATGTTCAGTTGGCATTGTCAAGGCCACCGCGAAAACAAAAGCTCAAGGAAGTGTAGCAGCTGCTGCTCAAGTACACTCGTGTCTAGGGAGCACCACTTATGTTGTGTGCGAGGTATCAGCAGGAGTAGCTCACGCATAGAGTTGCTTGTATTCTTGACAACTGCTGGAGTCTTCAGGCTGCTAATTAAGCACTATCCCAACTGACTCGTAGCTCAGCATTTGATGACAGGTACAGCTATTATGGCAGAGCATTAACATGCCGCTGCTCTGGATTACACAAGCTGCGAGCTTCCACAATGTCTGAGGAGCAAATATACATACATGTTCCATTAAATCTGGTGACAATGGTAGTCTGGAGGTGGTGTTGGTGCCGTTGCCGTTAATAGTGGTAGCATTCTCTTCTGGCAAACCACAACTCGTGCATTCAAATATACTCGTATACAGACTTTTTGTATGCCCCTTTCGGGTTCTGTAGTTAGTGGCCTAACGGGACACTGGATGCTCTGGGTACTCATTGCCTCTAACGACTTCTGCAGCAGTTGCATGGACGAGGGGGAGGAAGAGTCCATTGAACACCTGTTATGCACGTGTCAAGCGTTGTCCAGAAGGAAGCGCACTGTCCTGGGCGACCACTTTCTGGGCTCTTTGGCAGATATTTCAAACAAAAAGATTAGGTCCATCAACTGCCTCATTAAAAACTCCAACTGGCTGCACCTTTGAAAGGCATAGGACCTGTTGCCTCATGCGTTATCACAAGGGGTCAATGATGGCCTAAATGCGACTTTCAGGCGGCCGCTTTACCTACCTATGCCCCTGTCGCCAGTGATTAATTTCAGGTATTCTGCTACAAACAAACTCAGGCACAAGCTTCGTGTTTACACTGAAAACTTTAGTGCGGAATTTCTTAGATAAACATGTGGCTTTATTGCCGGTACTTTTTAAATCTGGGTGGATAAGTTCTGGCTTTGATTATGTTGGCTTACTCGTATTTCTGTGGCATGCACTTAAATATCTAGTAAACCATGTCTTAAAGACAAGTCCTGCCTGTCCACTTTCTGTGGGCGTTCTCTGATACAATTTCTTTGCTTATGTTATCAGGAGCTGTATTTGTATTTGAGTGAACAATCAGGCCCTAAAAATTGTTTTCCATAACCTTGACCTGCACCCTTCAGAGACTTTAGTTATGGAGCACACAATCGTATTTATTGTACGCACATAATTCCATCACAAATGCAAACAAATGCCCGGATTTGTTGGTGTGGTGAACAATCCAAAATGGGAACTGACGTTCCTTCATTGCTGCTATCTGCCAAAAAGATGATTGATTGATCCGCCCGTTTTGTAATTGTGTGCGTCTTGCCTCGCCGCTGGCATTCTGTGCGCAAATCACGTGCAAAGTTTTTTCTATTGCTCGCATGTTCGGCAACTTGAACGCCAACGAAGCGTCGCTGCAGGATGAAATGGATAAAATGTGTTTTTGGCAGTTGGGAGACAGATATTGTCCTTAATTACACTTAACCTACGAGTGCGGAGTGGGGGGAAATAGATAAATAAAATGCACGACAAATACGCACTCGCATTCATGCATACTTGGTACAATGAGTGGTTATGCAAGGAGCCAGGACTAAATGGAAACTGTTTGCAAAGGCTAGAGACGAAATTAATAGAGTTTTTGGGTACTTGTACAGAAACTTTGCAGAGCGTTATTCGTAGAGACCAAGCAAGGACTAAATGGAGACTACTTCCAAAGGTTAGAGACGAGATTAATAGAGTTTTTGGGTACTTTGGTACCGTGTTCTACGGAAACTTGACAGAGCGCTATTCTTAGAGACCAAGCAAGGACTAAATGGAGACTACTTTCAAAGGTTAGAGACAAAATTAATAGAGTTTTTGGGTACTTTGGTACCGTGTTCTACGGAAACTTGACAGAGCGTTTTTCTTAGAGACCAAGCAAGGACTAAATGGAGACTGTTTGCAAAGGCTAGACAAAATTAATAGGATTAATTCCTAGAGACCTCCTCAAGTTAGATAATAAAGTGTTCTACGGTCAATGAAACATGTGTTCTACTCGATAAAGGGTGTCGAAAGGCACAAACATAGTACAGTACATGAAAGTCTGGCAGAGCATCTACAGTACATGAAAGTCTGGCAGAGCATCTACAGTACATGAAAGTCTGTCAATTCTAACGACCCTGAATCCTTTGGCCATAGTTTTTCAATTAGCGAGCAAACTCTTTGCCACTCTTGGTAGATCTGAAAGCACTCAGTGACTCCACACAATGCAGTGGAAGCAAAAGTGGAAGCAACTGTTTCAGTCAGTAGTGGAGATAGTTCATTCTTATTTGGAACGATTGCTTTCTAATAAACTGCATACGGGTAAATTGAGCAGAATCCGGAACTGATCTACTCACCAAAGTTTACTCTAATGATCTTGAATAGTCATTGGCGACATTCCTACACGTCTCCACAGCGGAGGTATACATTTTTAGTTGGGAGTGTACACAATTGGAGGCCATTGCATACGTGACTGACCAACTTTGCATAGAACAGTATGCCAAGAAAATGTAATGCGAACTCGAGAGTAGAGAGTTTTATCAAATTACTCGTACCTGCCTCATATAGCGCTGTGAAACTCTGACATTGTGCTCTATATACATGCCGGTGAGGGTGGATAAGAAAGCAGCAATGTTAAAATTATAGTAAATTCAATAAATTTATTTAACCCCGTTTGCTGTTTGCTTTGATTTGATGGCATGTCAACCAACACTTGAACAATATTTTTGCAATATCGTACATTTAATTATCTTCAGAACTCTTATCACTCTTATCATTGTGGACGCGTGTTCGTGTTTAAGCAAATCGAGCTTCTGTTTGTTTGCTTGCCACGTGCACATTCACTCAGGTGTACAATATGAGTTATTCATTCAGAGAAATGAGAAGGCTGATAGCTTAACAAGAAAGGCTGCGGCCCGTCAGTTCAACAGCCCTGAACCCTTCTGTGGACTATCAACCAACTCCATTAGAAATCTGCTGAAGAAGTGTACAGATGCCAAGATAAGAAAAACCTGGAAAAATCTTCCGGTGCTGAGACAATCCAAAGCTCTTCTGGGGGATTTTAATCCTACAAGAGCTAAAGAGTTAATCGAAGTGAATTAAGAATCATCCCAGGCGTTTTAAGCGGACACTGTAGACTCAACTATCACTGGAATAAGTTTGTTCTGTCTTCAGATGCCATCTTCAGATGTCATCTGCAGATTCTGTGGGGAAATTGGCGAGCCTGATCACACACTGCGGACCTTTGGCACACGAAAAACAAAGATTTTTGGGAGAATATATCTTAGATATGAGCAAGATTCCTCAACTTGATGCCTCACAATACAGAAAAGACTCAGGTTTTGGAGAATATCCTCCACTTGATTCCTCACAATACACGAATTGGTGTCGGAAATTAACCTAATAGCAGATCTATATATGAAACTATACTCATCTAGGGGCATCACTATAGATCACTCCCAGGTCGCCCTTAAATATAATCTAATCGCATATCTTTATTGATTTTGTTTTCTTATGGAGACTTCTTTATTTATCCTGTTTGCCAGTTTTTTCATCCTTATTCCCCACTTCCACATTCCTCAACTTTGGTCTGTATTTCTTCACCGAATCTATCCAGTTGTACAGGTCGCAGCTTTGTTTAAATCGCGGACTTCAAAAGGGTTTTCTTGCTTGTTTGTTCATGTTTTATAAGTTTTTGTTAGAGTCCTTCGAGGACTTTACACAAATGACAAGCCAATCCTACTTAATATGACCACATTCACATTTCGGAAAACCAAAGAAAAATTGATCATAATATTAATGGGAAGTGCGGGTGGACCTCGTTCAGTGTACCCAAAGGCTGATGTCTCTTTATTCCGCTGCCACAGCAAGTGCGCTCCTTAAATGGCTGCTAAGCTAGCAGCGCACTGAACTCGCCAATTGTTCTATTTACAACAATTACAATGTAATACGCAACAATATCTCTATTAATGCTCAGTCCGGATGGGTGCAGTTTCCACGTATACACAAAAGCAATTAAAATTAATAATGCCATTTAAATGCATAGAACAAAAGGGAATGCAAAATGTGTGCAGGAAAAAGGCACATACAGGGCAGACATGTGAGACACACAAAACGGAAAATGTGAATTACGAGCAGCGGAGGGAAATTGCGCTAATATTCTTAAAGCCAGCCCGAAAGCCAAACCACATGAAGCCGAACGAACCAGCGGACTTTTAGAGATGCATGCATGAGATATCGTGAGGAAATACTTGCATGCAGCAGTTGACTTTAGGGATGATTCCACATTCGCAGCATTTCTCAAACAACACAGTATTGACAACTGAAGAACAGTGGGGAGGAGTTATGGTGGATTTGGCCCACCCTACTTCATGAGTGCCCCTACGAAATGTTTATTAGGAGAAGGCCGTAGAGATGAAGTGCCCTTGCGAGTTACTCGGGAAGGTTGTCGACTTGGAATCCAAATGAGTTAATACTAAACATCATATTTTCTTCAGTGCTTGTGCGCATAACAGGTTTCGACATGAAGCTGGGCATGGAGGGTTATATATTACGCCCACAGTCAGCGCTAAGTTGTATACTTCAATCGTTGCTCACCGTTTTATGGGGGCTCTGTTGTTAAACTTCCTAAGAACGAATCTTGCAAAGGTGTTCAATTTTGAAATTATACATATAGGGGGCGTGTCGTAGATAGTATACCTTCGTAAATTGGTATCCCTCAGTATGCCTTCGTAAACTAGTATCACTCACTTGTATAGAATTTCCTCACAACATCATCAGTAGAATACGAGTATTCGACGGGGTCTTCTCATATAAGATCTAGAAAATTGTAGATATGAGACCGAGAACTTGTTTTTGTGTCGCCCTTAAGTGTTTTCATCTTCTCTTACAATATATGCTGTCTTGGACCCAGCGGGATGAAGCTAGTGTAGGTCTTTTATTAACTCAATAAGTTTGTGGGCACTCCTCTCTTCTCTACTTCAACGGATGGACTACTTCAAAAGGACGCATTTGACCCTTCAGCAATTTATACTTCCGTATCATTAACTTCCCATAAAACTCAATTGAAATATTTTCACAAAATATTGCGAAGAACAAAATGCAGGAAGAGACAACTGCAGGGGTCTAATTAACATTTCATTAGGAACTTAATTGGTGCCCAACCACGCGGTAATTCCTAATGGATCCTTGGAGAGTTGCCAGCAGTTTGAGTACCTTGAGCGAATGTAAAGAAACCCGAAAATTTGCAGTCTTGCAGCTTATTATTGCTATTATATTGTTCCAAGGATACTTATCGCAATTTGGATGTAGAGTTGAAAATCAAGTTGGGAACATAATTGGAACAGTTGTCACCAGATAAGTCAGTCTAAGTTAGTTTTATGGGAGGGATCAGCAGACACGCATATCGCGAGAGTAATAAGAAGGACCACATACTGGTAAGACGTTGGGCAGAGTAGCAAAATTTGTCACTAATACCTCCCTTCTCCTGCTGCAAGCCTTAGATAGAAAACATCGAGAGATACCACAATTTGATCACATGGGGATTAGTGAAGTTCTCACCACACCTCAGAAATCTCATATTGAAGCAGAAACTGAAGCAGTTGTTTGCTAAACAGAAGCTGTCGATCAATTCTATCCATGTTGACTGTACCATAAGAAGCTTGAAGATGTAAATAATCATTGGTCAGTAACTCTATGCGCCTTGCTTCTCAATTGTATCCATGTTGACTGTACCATAAGAAGCTTGAAGATGTAAATAATCATTGGTCAGTAACTCTACGCGCCTTACTTCTCAATTGTATCCATGTTGACTGTACCATAAGAAGCTTGAAGATGTAAATAATCATTGGTCAGTAACTCTATGCGCCTTGCTTCTCAATTGTATCCATGTTGACTGTACCATAAGAAGCTTGAAGATGTAAATAATCATTGGTCAGTAACTCTATGCGCCTTGCTTCTCAATTGTATCCATGTTGACTGTACCATAAGAAGCTTGAAGATGTAAATAATCATTGGTCAGTAACTCTACGCGCCTTACTTCTCAATTGTATCCATGCTGACTGTACCATAAGAAGCTTGAAGATGTAAATAATCATTGGTCACTCTACGCGCCTTGCTTCTCAATGGTATCCATGTTGACTGTACCATAAGAAGCTTGAAGATGTAAATAATCATTGGTCAGTAACTCTATGCGCCTTGCTTCTCAATTGTATCCATGTTGACTGTACCATAAGAAGCTTGAAGATGTAAATAATCATTGGTCAGTAACTCTACGCGCCTTACTTCTCAATTGTATCCATGTTGACTGTACCATAAGAAGCTTGAAGATGTAAATAATCATTGGTCAGTAACTCTACGCGCCTTGCTTCTCAATTGTATCCATGTTGACTGTACCATAAGAAGCTTGAAGATGTAAATAATCATTGGTCAGTAACTCTATGCGCCTTGCTTCTCAATTGTATCCATGTTGACTGTACCATAAGAAGCTTGAAGATGTAAATAATCATTGGTCAGTAACTCTACGCGCCTTACTTCTCAATTGTATCCATGCTGACTGTACCATAAGAAGCTTGAAGATGTAAATAATCATTGGTCAGTAACTCTATGCGCCTTGCTTCTCAATTGTATCCATGTTGACTGTACCATAAGAAGCTTGAAGATGTAAATAATCATTGGTCAGTAACTCTATGCGCCTTGCTTCTCAATTGTATCCATGTTGACTGTACCATAAGAAGCTTGAAGATGTAAATAATCATTGGTCAGTAACTCTATGCGCCTTGCTTCTCAATTGTATCCATGTTGACTGTACCATAAGAAGCTTGAAGATGTAAATAATCATTGGTCAGTAACTCTATGCGCCTTGCTTCTCAATTGTATCCATGTTGACTGTACCATAAGAAGCTTGAAGATGTAAATAATCATTGGTCAGTAACTCTACGCGCCTTACTTCTCAATTGTATCCATGCTGACTGTACCATAAGAAGCTTGAAGATGTAAATAATCATTGGTCACTCTACGCGCCTTGCTTCTCAATGGTATCCATGTTGACTGTACCATAAGAAGCTTGAAGATGTAAATAATCATTGGTCAGTAACTCTATGCGCCTTGCTTCTCAATTGTATCCATGTTGACTGTACCATAAGAAGCTTGAAGATGTAAATAATCATTGGTCAGTAACTCTATGCGCCTTGCTTCTCAATTGTATCCATGTTGAATGTACCATAAGAAGCTTGAAGATGTAAATAATCATTGGTCAGTAACTCTATGCGCCTTGCTTCTCAATTGTATCCATGTTGACTGTACCATAAGAAGCTTGAAGATGTAAATAATCATTGGTCAGTAACTCTACGCGCCTTACTTCTCAATTGTATCCATGCTGACTGTACCATAAGAAGCTTGAAGATGTAAATAATCATTGGTCAGTAACTCTACGCGCCTTGCTTCTCAATTGTATCCATGTTGACTGTACCATAAGAAGCTTGAAAATATAAAGCATCATTGGTCAGTAACTCTATGCGCCTTGCTTCTCAATTGTATCCATGCTGACTGTACCATAAGAAGCTTGAAGATGTAAATAATCATTGGTCACTCTACGCGCCTTGCTTCTCAATGGTATCCATGTTGACTGTACCATAAGAAGCTTGAAGATGTAAATAATCATTGGTCAGTAACTCTATGCGCCTTGCTTCTCAATTGTATCCATGTTGACTGTACCATAAGAAGCTTGAAGAAGTAAATAATCATTGGTCAGTAACTCTACGCGCCTTGCTTCTCAATTGTATCCATGCTGACTGTACCATAAGAAGCTTGAAGATGTAAATAATCATTGGTCAGTAACTCTATGCGCCTTGCTTCTCAATTGTATCCATGTTGACTGTACCATAAGAAGCTTGAAGATGTAAATAATCATTGGTCAGTAACTCTATGCGCCTTGCTTCTCAATTGTATCCATGTTGACTGTACCATAAGAAGCTTGAAGATGTAAATAATCATTGGTCAGTAACTCTACGCGCCTTACTTCTCAATTGTATCCATGCTGACTGTACCATAAGAAGCTTGAAGATGTAAATAATCATTGGTCAGTAACTCTATGCGCCTTGCTTCTCAATTGTATCCATGTTGACTGTACCATAAGAAGCTTGAAGATGTAAATAATCATTGGTCAGTAACTCTATGCGCCTTGCTTCTCAATTGTATCCATGTTGACTGTACCATAAGAAGCTTGAAGATGTAAATAATCATTGGTCAGTAACTCTATGCGCCTTGCTTCTCAATTGTATCCATGTTGACTGTACCATAAGAAGCTTGAAGATGTAAATAATCATTGGTCAGTAACTCTATGCGCCTTGCTTCTCAATTGTATCCATGTTGACTGTACCATAAGAAGCTTGAAGATGTAAATAATCATTGGTCAGTAACTCTACGCGCCTTACTTCTCAATTGTATCCATGCTGACTGTACCATAAGAAGCTTGAAGATGTAAATAATCATTGGTCACTCTACGCGCCTTGCTTCTCAATGGTATCCATGTTGACTGTACCATAAGAAGCTTGAAGATGTAAATAATCATTGGTCAGTAACTCTATGCGCCTTGCTTCTCAATTGTATCCATGTTGACTGTACCATAAGAAGCTTGAAGATGTAAATAATCATTGGTCAGTAACTCTACGCGCCTTACTTCTCAATTGTATCCATGTTGACTGTACCATAAGAAGCTTGAAGATGTAAATAATCATTGGTCAGTAACTCTATGCGCCTTGCTTCTCAATTGTATCCATGTTGACTGTACCATAAGAAGCTTGAAGATGTAAATAATCATTGGTCAGTAACTCTATGCGCCTTGCTTCTCAATTGTATCCATGTTGACTGTACCATAAGAAGCTTGAAGATGTAAATAATCATTGGTCAGTAACTCTACGCGCCTTACTTCTCAATTGTATCCATGCTGACTGTACCATAAGAAGCTTGAAGATGTGAATAATCATTGGTCAGTAACTCTATGCGCCTTGCTTCTCAATTGTATCCATGTTGACTGTACCATAAGAAGCTTGAAGATGTAAATAATCATTGGTCAGTAACTCTATGCGCCTTGCTTCTCAATTGTATCCATGTTGACTGTACCATAAGAAGCTTGAAGATGTAAATAATCATTGGTCAGTAACTCTATGCGCCTTGCTTCTCAATTGTATCCATGTTGACTGTACCATAAGAAGCTTGAAGATGTAAATAATCATTGGTCAGTAACTCTATGCGCCTTGCTTCTCAATTGTATCCATGTTGACTGTACCATAAGAAGCTTGAAGATGTAAATAATCATTGGTCAGTAACTCTACGCGCCTTACTTCTCAATTGTATCCATGCTGACTGTACCATAAGAAGCTTGAAGATGTAAATAATCATTGGTCACTCTACGCGCCTTGCTTCTCAATGGTATCCATGTTGACTGTACCATAAGAAGCTTGAAGATGTAAATAATCATTGGTCAGTAACTCTATGCGCCTTGCTTCTCAATTGTATCCATGTTGACTGTACCATAAGAAGCTTGAAGATGTAAATAATCATTGGTCAGTAACTCTATGCGCCTTGCTTCTCAATTGTATCCATGTTGACTGTACCATAAGAAGCTTGAAGATGTAAATAATCATTGGTCAGTAACTCTATGCGCCTTGCTTCTCAATTGTATCCATGTTGACTGTACCATAAGAAGCTTGAAGATGTAAATAATCATTGGTCAGTAACTCTACGCGCCTTACTTCTCAATTGTATCCATGCTGACTGTACCATAAGAAGCTTGAAGATGTAAATAATCATTGGTCAGTAACTCTACGCGCCTTGCTTCTCAATTGTATCCATGTTGACTGTACCATAAGAAGCTTGAAAATATAAAGCATCATTGGTCAGTAACTCTATGCGCCTTGCTTCTCAATTGTATCCATGCTGACTGTACCATAAGAAGCTTGAAGATGTAAATAATCATTGGTCACTCTACGCGCCTTGCTTCTCAATGGTATCCATGTTGACTGTACCATAAGAAGCTTGAAGATGTAAATAATCATTGGTCAGTAACTCTATGCGCCTTGCTTCTCAATTGTATCCATGTTGACTGTACCATAAGAAGCTTGAAGAAGTAAATAATCATTGGTCAGTAACTCTACGCGCCTTGCTTCTCAATTGTATCCATGCTGACTGTACCATAAGAAGCTTGAAGATGTAAATAATCATTGGTCAGTAACTCTATGCGCCTTGCTTCTCAATTGTATCCATGTTGACTGTACCATAAGAAGCTTGAAGATGTAAATAATCATTGGTCAGTAACTCTATGCGCCTTGCTTCTCAATTGTATCCATGTTGACTGTACCATAAGAAGCTTGAAGATGTAAATAATCATTGGTCAGTAACTCTACGCGCCTTACTTCTCAATTGTATCCATGCTGACTGTACCATAAGAAGCTTGAAGATGTAAATAATCATTGGTCAGTAACTCTATACGCCTTGCTTCTCAATTGTATCCATGTTGACTGTACCATAAGAAGCTTGAAGATGTAAATAATCATTGGTCAGTAACTCTATGCGCCTTGCTTCTCAATTGTATCCATGTTGACTGTACCATAAGAAGCTTGAAGATGTAAATAATCATTGGTCAGTAACTCTATGCGCCTTGCTTCTCAATTGTATCCATGTTGACTGTACCATAAGAAGCTTGAAGATGTAAATAATCATTGGTCAGTAACTCTACGCGCCTTACTTCTCAATTGTATCCATGTTGACTGTACCATAAGAAGCTTGAAGATGTAAATAATCATTGGTCAGTAACTCTATGCGCCTTGCTTCTCAATTGTATCCATGTTGACTGTACCATAAGAAGCTTGAAGATGTAAATAATCATTGGTCAGTAACTCTATGCGCCTTGCTTCTCAATTGTATCCATGTTGACTGTACCATAAGAAGCTTGAAGATGTAAATAATCATTGGTCAGTAACTCTATGCGCCTTGCTTCTCAATTGTATCCATGTTGACTGTACCATAAGAAGCTTGAAGATGTAAATAATCATTGGTCAGTAACTCTACGCGCCTTACTTCTCAATTGTATCCATGCTGACTGTACCATAAGAAGCTTGAAGATGTAAATAATCATTGGTCAGTAACTCTATGCGCCTTGCTTCTCAATTGTATCCATGCTGACTGTACCATAAGAAGCTTGAAGATGTAAATAATCATTGGTCAGTAACTCTATGCGCCTTGCTTCTCAATTGTATCCATGTTGACTGTACCATAAGAAGCTTGAAGATGTAAATAATCATTGGTCAGTAACTCTATGCGCCTTGCTTCTCAATTGTATCCATGTTGACTGTACCATAAGAAGCTTGAAGAAGTAAATAATCATTGGTCAGTAACTCTACGCGCCTTGCTTCTCAATTGTATCCATGCTGACTGTACCATAAGAAGCTTGAAGATGTAAATAATCATTGGTCAGTAACTCTATGCGCCTTGCTTCTCAATTGTATCCATGTTGACTGTACCATAAGAAGCTTGAAGATGTAAATAATCATTGGTCAGTAACTCTATGCGCCTTGCTTCTCAATTGTATCCATGTTGACTGTACCATAAGAAGCTTGAAGATGTAAATAATCATTGGTCAGTAACTCTACGCGCCTTACTTCTCAATTGTATCCATGCTGACTGTACCATAAGAAGCTTGAAGATGTAAATAATCATTGGTCAGTAACTCTATGCGCCTTGCTTCTCAATTGTATCCATGTTGACTGTACCATAAGAAGCTTGAAGATGTAAATAATCATTGGTCAGTAACTCTACGCGCCTTACTTCTCAATTGTATCCATGCTGACTGTACCATAAGAAGCTTGAAGATGTAAATAATCATTGGTCACTCTACGCGCCTTGCTTCTCAATGGTATCCATGTTGACTGTACCATAAGAAGCTTGAAGATGTAAATAATCATTGGTCAGTAACTCTATGCGCCTTGCTTCTCAATTGTATCCATGTTGACTGTACCATAAGAAGCTTGAAGATGTAAATAATCATTGGTCAGTAACTCTACGCGCCTTACTTCTCAATTGTATCCATGCTGACTGTACCATAAGAAGCTTGAAGATGTAAATAATCATTGGTCACTCTACGCGCCTTGCTTCTCAATTGTATCCATGTTGACTGTACCATAAGAAGCTTGAAGATGTAAATAATCATTGGTCAGTAACTCTACGCGCCTTACTTCTCAATTGTATCCATGCTGACTGTACCATAAGAAGCTTGAAGATGTAAATAATCATTGGTCACTCTACGCGCCTTGCTTCTCAATGGTATCCATGTTGACTGTACCATAAGAAGCTTGAAGATGTAAATAATCATTGGTCAGTAACTCTATGCGCCTTGCTTCTCAATTGTATCCATGTTGACTGTACCATAAGAAGCTTGAAGATGTAAATAATCATTGGTCAGTAACTCTATGCGCCTTGCTTCTCAATTGTATCCATGCTGACTGTACCATAAGAAGCTTGAAGATGTAAATAATCATTGGTCAGTAACTCTACGCGCCTTACTTCTCAATTGTATCCATGTTGACTGTACCATAAGAAGCTTGAAGATGTAAATAATCATTGGTCAGTAACTCTATGCGCCTTGCTTCTCAATTGTATCCATGTTGACTGTACCATAAGAAGCTTGAAGATGTAAATAATCATTGGTCAGTAACTCTATGCGCCTTGCTTCTCAATTGTATCCATGTTGACTGTACCATAAGAAGCTTGAAGATGTAAATAATCATTGGTCAGTAACTCTACGCGCCTTACTTCTCAATTGTATCCATGCTGACTGTACCATAAGAAGCTTGAAGATGTAAATAATCATTGGTCAGTAACTCTACGCGCCTTGCTTCTCAATTGCATCCATGTTGACTGTACCATAAGAAGCTTGAAAATATAAAGCATCATTGGTCAGTAACTCTATGCGCCTTGCTTCTCAATTGTATCCATGCTGACTGTACCATAAGAAGCTTGAAGATGTAAATAATCATTGGTCACTCTACGCGCCTTGCTTCTCAATTGTATCCATGCTGACTGTACCATAAGAAGCTTGAAGATGTAAATAATCATTGGTCACTCTACGCGCCTTGCTTCTCAATTGTATCCATGCTGACTGTACCATAAGAAGCTTGAAGATGTAAATAATCATTGGTCACTCTACGCGCCTTGCTTCTCAATTGTATCCATGCTGACTGTACCATAAGAAGCTTGAAGATGTAAATAATCATTGGTCAGTAACTCTACGCGCCTTGCTTCTCAATTGTATCCATGTTGACTGTACCATAAGAAGCTTGAAAATATAAAGCATCATTGGTCAGTAACTCTATGCGCCTTGCTTCTCAATTGTATCCATGCTGACTGTACCATAAGAAGCTTGAAGATGTAAATAATCATTGGTCACTCTACGCGCCTTGCTTCTCAATGGTATCCATGTTGACTGTACCATAAGAAGCTTGAAGATGTAAATAATCATTGGTCAGTAACTCTATGCGCCTTGCTTCTCAATTGTATCCATGTTGACTGTACCATAAGAAGCTTGAAGATGTAAATAATCATTGGTCAGTAACTCTACGCGCCTTGCTTCTCAATTGTATCCATGCTGACTGTACCATAAGAAGCTTGAAGATGTAAATAATCATTGGTCAGTAACTCTATGCGCCTTGCTTCTCAATTGTATCCATGTTGACTGTACCATAAGAAGCTTGAAAATATAAAGCATCATTGGTCAGTAACTCTATGCGCCTTGCTTCTCAATTGTATCCATGCTGACTGTACCATAAGAAGCTTGAAGATGTAAATAATCATTGGTCAGTAACTCTATGCGCCTTGCTTCTCAATTGTATCCATGTTGACTGTACCATAAGAAGCTTGAAGATGTAAGTAATCATTGGTCAGTAACTCTATGCGCCTTGCTTCTCAATTGTATCCATGCTGACTGTACCATAAGAAGCTTGAAGATGTAAATAATCATTGGTCAGTAACTCTATGCGCCTTGCTTCTCAATTGTATCCATGTTGACTGTACCATAAGAAGCTTGAAAATATAAAGCATCATTGGTCAGTAACTCTATGCGCCTTGCTTCTCAATTGTATCCATGCTGACTGTACCATAAGAAGCTTGAAGATGTAAATAATCATTGGTCACACTACGCTCCTTGCTTCTCAATGGTATCCATGTTGACTGTACCATAAGAAGCTTGAAGATGTAAATAATCATTGGTCAGTAACTCTACGCGCCTTGCTTCTCAATTGTATCCATGTTGACTGTACCATAAGAAGCTTGAAAATATAAAGCATCATGGGTCAGTAACTCTATGCGCCTTGCTTCTCAATTGTATCCATGTTGACTGTACCATAAGAAGCTTGAAGATGTAAATAATCATTGGTCAGTAACTCTATGCGCCTTGCTTCTCAATTGTATCCATGCTGACTGTACCATAAGAAGCTTGAAGATGTAAATAATCATTGGTCACACTACGCGCCTTGCTTCTCAATGGTATCCATGTTGACTGTACCATAAGAAGCTTGAAGATGTAAATAATCATTGGTCAGTAACTCTACGCGCCTTGCTTCTCAATTGTATCCATGTTGACTGTACCATAAGAAGCTTGAAAATATAAAGCATCATGGGTCAGTAACTCTATGCGCCTTGCTTCTCAATTGTATCCATGTTGACTGTACCATAAAAAGCTTGAAGATGTAAATAATCATTGGTCAGTAACTCTATGCGCCTTGCTTCTCAATTGTATCCATGCTGACTGTACCATAAGAAGCTTGAAGATGTAAATAATCATTGGTCAGTAACTCTACGCGCCTTGCTTCTCAATTGTATCCATGTTGACTGTACCATAAGAAGCTTGAAAATATAAAGCATCATGGGTCAGTAACTCTATGCGCCTTGCTTCTCAATTGTATCCATGTTGACTGTACCATAAAAAGCTTGAAGATGTAAATAATCATTGGTCAGTAACTCTATGCGCCTTGCTTCTCAATTGTATCCATGTTGACTGTACCATAAGAAGCTTGAAGAAGTAAATAATCATTGGTCAGTAACTCTACGCGCCTTGCTTCTCAATTGTATCCATGCTGACTGTACCATAAGAAGCTTGAAGATGTAAATAATCATTGGTCAGTAACTCTATGCGCCTTGCTTCTCAATTGTATCCATGTTGACTGTACCATAAGAAGCTTGAAAATATAAAGCATCATGGGTCAGTAACTCTATGCGCCTTGCTTCTCAATTGTATCCATGCTGACTGTACCATAAGAAGCTTGAAGATGTAAATAATCATTGGTCAGTAACTCTACGCGCCTTGCTTCTCAATTGTATCCATGTTGACTGTACCATAAGAAGCTTGAAAATATAAAGCATCATGGGTCAGTAACTCTATGCGCCTTGCTTCTCAATTGTATCCATGTTGACTGTACCATAAAAAGCTTGAAGATGTAAATAATCATTGGTCAGTAACTCTATGCGCCTTGCTTCTCAATTGTATCCATGTTGACTGTACCATAAGAAGCTTGAAGATGTAAATAATCATTGGTCAGTAACTCTATGCGCCTTGCTTCTCAATTGTATCCATGTTGACTGTACCATAAGAAGCTTGAAGATGTAAGTAATCATTGGTCAGTAACTCTATGCGCCTTGCTTCTCAATTGTATCCATGTTGACTGTACCATAAGAAGCTTGAAAATATAAAGCATCATTGGTCAGTAACTCTATGCGCCTTGCTTCTCAATTGTATCCATGCTGACTGTACCATAAGAAGCTTGAAGATGTAAATAATCATTGGTCACTCTACGCGCCTTGCTTCTCAATGGTATCCATGTTGACTGTACCATAAGAAGCTTGAAGATGTAAATAATCATTGGTCAGTAACTCTATGCGCCTTGCTTCTCAATTGTATCCATGTTGACTGTACCATAAGAAGCTTGAAGATGTAAGTAATCATTGGTCAGTAACTCTATGCGCCTTGCTTCTCAATTGTATCCATGTTGACTGTACCATAAGAAGCTTGAAGATGTAAATAATCATTGGTCAGTAACTCTATGCGCCTTGCTTCTCAATTGTATCCATGTTGACTGTACCATAAAAAGCTTGAAGATGTAAATAATCATTGGTCAGTAACTCTACGCGCCTTGCTTCCGCTCACCTTGGCCTACCACTCTTTGTCCTCGTACCGCACTTTCTTGCAGCTCCATTTGGTGTAGTACAAAAGTGTGTTGCGGACCGCACTTCTCTCCAAAAATAGAAACGCTGACAACGGTTAACACAGACTGCCATCCTGACATTGATTAAGTCCCTTCAGTTTGCCTCAGGTTCAGCTTCATAGATAATTGATGTGAACACAAGTGTCAGAGTAGTGTGAGTATATTCAAAATTATCACAAATTTCGTTTGACACTGCTTGCGATTAATCTACCAGAGAGCAAAGTCCTACTTCACCACCCACTTTTCTGCTAAATCTCTTTTTTCTGCGAAGTTTCGAAATGCTGCCCCCATTGACTTCTCCGTACTCGGTTATATTTAGTTACAGACAAGTAATAAAACTAATTTGTAAAGTTGCAGCGTGCCACATGAAGAGCGGTTGTTGAAAGAGGACCCAGTTCTAAAGTATACGGATATGTGTGCACTATAAATCAAACAAACAACTGCCAACTTTAATTTAATATACGGCCTGGAATGCTGTCAGCATGTGAGTACGAGTACAAACTGCAGGAGCTGATGCCAGAAATGCGTAGCAAATCAACTTTTATAACTATCGGAGCTGAAGTTATATTTCACATAGTTGCACACAACGACATGAGGGTGTCTGCTCCTTTTCCCAATTAGTTTTGTTATTGCACACACAGCTGCGTAAGTACCCAGGGAGAACACACACACACACACACACACACACCCCTCCACCTCCCTTCCCTGCACGTCCCATGGACACCGTGACGCCTTGTCAGTCAAATGTCATTTACTTGTATCATTAATCTTTGTGGCTAGGCCACATTTTTCAGATCATTTACTGTGGCACATTTTCTGGCTCTATTATTTATGGCCGGCAATTTCGAATGTTTCACTTCAACACAAAAAACCACACAAAAGAGCACCATTCCGAGACACAATCAAAGCCGAAATATACACAGAAATGTGCCAGTAATGGAGATTGTACATGGATGTATGACTATGCCAGCGTGTATGTGTGTATGTGTGTGTTTGTGTGTATTGTGTGCTGCAGACACATAACTGCTCGTATAAGAGTAACACACTCAGTCCATGCTCGCATTTGGCATTGCTTAATTAATTTGTTTGCGGTTTTGTGTGTTAACAGACAAGGACACAACAGGCGAGCGAGCGGAAGCGTGTTAATTGGTGCGTTGATTAATGATACGACTGATAATACAAACCGATTGGAACACAACGATACACACACCCGCACAACCACGCACGTTACCAGGGCATCCCCTTGGAAGAGCCCTCTGTACAGTTGCAATTGTTGTGCCCCACACAAACAGAGCTGCTAATGTGTCATTCACACTTCAGTAGACCCACATACAGCTGTCTGGCGACAACACACCAATTGTAGATCCTCCTACACGAGACACCTTCTCTTCTTCTTCATTTGTTACTCGTACATAAATGCTTCTGCTCACACTGGCCTAGTTCAACCGACACAAAACCGGTTTAATTGAGGAGTAGGTTAGGTTAGGTTGCGAAGGCGAAGGTAACCGGACTTCCACTCGGACACATCTATGTCCAATTCGACTGACTTCAAGGAGGAGTAGGTTAGAGACTATGTGTTTGGGGGATATGTGCACACAAATACTGTTTTATTGCATCCGAACAACTGGCGTGGTACTTACCAAACCGAGTTTGTGGCCACACTGGGACTTGAATAGACCTAAGTGAGTCTTAGGACAGCCATCGAAACTAACTACTACCTTGCCAGGTCACCCATAGCCAGTGAGATTTCGAAACCATTCACCAAACAGAGTGAGGAACCATTCTCACTCTTGCTGTGAGTTGGAGAAACATTTCCACAGGCCGCCCTCTGTGGTCTAGTGGTAAGCCTGCTAGGCTCACACCCCGAGGGTCGTAGGTTCAAACCCTGCCACGGGCTTGGTCTCCAAAATGCTTCTTTCTATAAAATCTTTTTCTCTTCGAGTAGAAAGCCTCTGAAGCTGGTACTCATTCCCCCAACACCTTGCACTCATAATTAATTATGGCGTAAGAGATAATAATAATAATAACAACATTTCCACAAGGCAAAAGAGTGCTCTCTGTAGGATCTTTGATGGCAGCCACTGTCCGGTTTGCTTCAATTGCAGCGGTTTTGAATCTTCTCCTGCAACTCATGCAACTCTGCTCACACACTCATTAATTAATTCGCTTACGCGCGTGTAAACTATAAGGGGAGGTGGGCGTGAGCATTGTGGGAATTGTACAAAACACTTACAAGTATACAAGAACAGTAACAACAACGACAACAACATGCTACGAGTAATAGTCATGCATTTGTCATGTTATTGTCATGCCCGCTTTTAGCCGTAGGAAGCAGTTCTGTTTGCCTTTGCTGCTTGGTTGTGCTCATGCTTGGCCAATAATTAAGTCGTGTGCTTTCCTATTGACTTTTTTCTTTTATTAAATTGTTGTTGTTGTTGTTGCTGTTGTTGTCATTGTTGCTGGTGTCGTGCTTATATGTTTTCACAAGTTATCACGAGCATAGCATGTGATGATAATGTCAGGCGATAAAAGTTCAGTTGCCCCAGCTCTTCGTTTTTTATGTGTTTATATTGCATGCAAGAGACAGATCCGCACAAACCAACTAACTCACACACACACTCAAATAAACGCAACACACACTCGCATTCCCCATATACACAAACTCACTCATCCATGCACATAAAATACTTCTCCAACCACTGGTCCCATACCGCCTCTTAATGATGCGGTAATTGCTGCTAAGTGTAAAGAGGAGTCAACTAGAGTAAATACTGTCAAAGAAGTTGCATCCACAAGTACGAAGAAAGCACAACAACAACAATCACAATTACAACAATAAGACCACAATTTATTGCTATATTATTTTACTGGTAAGTGTCCGTTTGTTTGCTGCCTATCACCAGCAGAGTCGGCATCGGTGGCATCATTGGCCCTGTTCGCCCCGAAGACAGTGGACAGTGGAGACGTCCATTTGTTGCGGTCGAGCTCCTCTCAGCATGCCGCCTGCCTACCACCTTCACTCGTGCTGTGCTCTCCGACATAAGTCAATGCCCAGTGACACTGTTTGCAAACATGTAACGGAAATGCTTAATTAAGCACCATTTAGGACGTAGGACATTAGTGCCAACGGGCGGACGTTTGTGGCGTGCCTGCTCGCCGGCGATAACCGCTCGTGCGCTCATTTATATATTTATGTGTCTGTATATGTGGGTATTTGCATAAGTGTTTGTGTGTCATTGGCCAAGCCGTAAATTGTCCACGCTTATCTGTGAGAATGGCAGCGCGAAGTAATCCACACAAACATACTCAAAGCGAACGCTTCCGTGTCAACCAGGCGAAGTGTCAGAACTAACATTGTCACGCAAAATCAAAACAATTGATGACACGTCATGCATGCTGTCAGTAAATGGAATATCACCTTCCAAGTGCACCATGACTTTGCTGCATACGATCGAGTTTGGGAGAGATCAATTTATAATATATATGAATATAACTATAATTTACATATCATCTCAATTCGTGATGACATGTCATGAGTAGTGTCCGCAACCTCAAAATCAGTCGTCAATTGCAACACGACTCCGCGGCATACGCAGAAGTTTGTGAAATGAAATGAAATGACTCAAATTTGTATATAAAATGGAATCAGTGATGACAGGTCAGGCGTGGTGTCATCAATTAAATACGAACGTTTAAATGCACCTCGACTCTGTGGCATACTCACAAGTTTGTAAAATAAAAAGACTCAAATTGGTATAGAAAATTTAATCAGTGATGACAGGTCATGTGTGGTGTCATCAACTAAATAGAAACGTTCAAATACATCTCGACTCTGCGGCATACGCACAAGCTTATGAAATAAAAGTACTCAAATTTGAATAGAAAATTTAATCAGTGATGACAGGTCATGTGTGGTGTCATCAATTAAATATGAACGTTCAAATACATCTCGATTCTGAGGGATACTCACAAGTTTGTGAAATAAAATAACTCAAATTTGTGTAATATAAAATGAATTCAGTGATGACAGGTCATGTGTTGTGTCATCAACTAAATAGAAACGTTCAAATAGATACATCTCGATTCTGAGGGATACTCACAAGTATGTGAAATAAAATGACTCAAATTTGTATATAAAATGGAATCAGTGATGACAGGTCATGTGTGGTGTCATCAATTAAATATGAACGTTCAAATACATCTCGATTCTGAGGGATACTCACAAGTTTGTGAAATAAAATAACTCAAATTTGTGTAATATAAAATGAATTCAGTGATGACAGGTCATGTGTTGTGTCATCAACTAAATAGAAACGTTCAAATAGATACATCTCGATTCTGAGGGATACTCGCAAGTTTGTGAAATAAAATGACTCAAATTTGTATATAAAATTTAATCAGTGATGACAGGTCATGTGTGGTGTCATCAACTAAATAGAAACGTTCAAATACATCTCGACTCTATGACATACTCATAAGTTTCTGAAATAAAATGACTCAAATTTGTATATAAAATTTAATCAGTGATGACTGGTCATGTGTGGTGTCACCAACTAAATAGAAACGTTCAAATAGATACATCTCGATTCTGAGGGATACTCACAAGTATGTGAAATAAAATGACTCAAATTTGTATATAAAATGGAATCAGTGATGACAGATCATGCGTGGTGTCATCAATTAAATATGAACATTTAAATACACCTCGACTCTGCGGCATACGAACAACTCAGCGAAATATCAGAATTAAAATGTCTATACAAACTTCAATCATCGATGACAAGTCATGTGTGGTGTCACCAATGAAATACCAACTTTTCCATACATTTCAACTCTGCGGCATATGAACAAGTTGGTAAAATCCAAATTTCATCCAAACAGCAGCCAGTGATGACATGTCGTGTATGGTGTCAGCATCTCAAATATGAAATGTCAATTACTAAATGTCTCTTCGGCTGGAGCAAAAGCAATCAAAATCTCAAACCGATGATCGCTCCAATTTTCTGTTGGGTGGTGTCCTTGTTTTATTTGTCCCACTACTTTGTTTTAGCAATCACTGAATAAAATTGTTTGACTTTGTTGCCACAAGTGCCGCAAAATACTCACCTCTACGCATTTCCTGCTCCCTCCTCTTCCAACTTGCATTATGCCAGGCTGAGCTGCCTCGGAAAGTTGGTGGGCGGAGCGCACTGAATCAGCTTAATTGATGCACATTTTCAATGAAGAGTAGCGTACGAGTGATTGGTCGTGTATGCGAGTAGGTGTAGTTTAAACCAAACTTCTGACTGGTTCGGCGACGCTGTCATCGTCGACGTTGCCATTGCATCAGTAACGCCATTCAGAGCAGCTAATAGCACTACCATGGTAAACCTTCAATTTTCCATAAATATGTTCATTTTGCAACAACAATTTACTTGGGCCAACCATGCAACACGCTGAAATTTTGATGGCTTTTTAATTTATGAGCAAACACAAGCCCGCACTCACACACCCGCAACCTCACACCCACACACCCACACACCCGCACTCATATGCGTACATGTGGCTTTGTGGGTTGGCTTGCGTGGCTGCGTTCAACTCCCCCCAGCACCGAAACGGATCTAGTGATGCTTCTAGTGATGCAGTTTTGTATAGTAAAGCAGGGAAGAGTACGTCTAGAAATTAAGGAACTTGGACTGGGCCCTTACATACGGAACAGTTAAGCATGAGATGCCAAGGAAGAGTAGTGAGTTTGCAGTGAGCAGTAATCAATAAAGAAAATATGAATACGATTCACACTCAAACTCATAAAATATACTCAAATAATCCACAACTCAACTGCTAATAGAGCACTCAACTACGGGATTCACTCAGAGAGCCTGAAGTCATGAGTATATTTATGATTCACACTCATCAATTTGATCGCTCTTGTATCAGTTCATGATTGTTGGGAGTCTTTTTATGAAGATGTGATTACTGAACAAGTCACTTCCTGAGAGTACCCAAGTAACCGACACCCAGCCCATTTAAAATTTGACTTCAAATGGAGAATGTGGTACGCGTAGGCAATCGATTCGTTCCTTTGGTTTGCTGAAATAAAATGTTGGAGAAATGCTTTACCATTCATCCAACGTATGCAACCCATTCTAGTTTGTGTATCGCACTCGTAACAACACTAAAACTCACTGTTGCTTTGGCATTCACAAGTCGGTAGAAGAGTCGGTTTTCCTGCGGGGATGTTGTGTAATTAAAATGTTGTCATTTTCATGAAGTGGTGCTGAAAGCGGCGCACTCGAAGGCGGCCGAGACTCGTGCATTGTTTATGCCTTTCACTTCCTATATTGAAAGTCTTTGTGGCGACTGCGGCCAAAAACAAGCAATTAAATAATTTACATGCTATGTAGCGGCGCATAAAGAAGCCTGTGAGAAACTAATTAGACGCTCTGAAACATGTCACAAAGGATTCGCGGCGCTGCCTCCGCCTTTGTAGTCATTAACAGATTTACCTAGAATGCAATATTGAAATGGCACATGCTCGGTAGTTTCTCTGGGCACTTTACCAGTTCGCGCAGTCAGTGCCTAAATGGTAGAGGCGAACTGCTCTTACTAAGAACGGCAGTTCGCAAAATGCAGCAAAATAGATGAAGAGTTCCTTTGTGAACTTTCCACGAACTCACTTGTATTGCATTTTTCATTATTTTTTGGCTTTCATTATGCCCGCGAGCATGTGCCACACAAACATACACACACAGACACACTCTGGCGAGGCTGTCTGCGCTTTTAACGAAACGAGCAACTAGAAAATGTGACAACAGAAGGAAGGCGCAAGGATAATGACACAGACATTGGCTACAATGTCCCTCCCAGTGCCATCTACTTCCCTGCCACGCCGACAGCGAGTTGCGCCTACGCTGCTGTCGTTTTTACTTAGCGGCATTTTAAGAATGTGGCACGTTTCCTCAACTTCCGCACCACTGCCCTTAAAAAAGCACTCTGAAATATTTGCCATGCCCTTTAATTGTGTAGAACACACACAAAAATTTAATTTTATTCACCTTAAATCCGGCGCCTACCCACCCTACTCGATGGTAAGCGCCACTTGACTGGAGCAGAAAGCCAACGCATTGCAGGCAGCTTTAGTTACAGACCAAGTGGCCTGCAAACACGTAAATTCCAGTGCCTAATTAAAATGGCTGGCTCCATACAGCCTCCTCTCTCCGCCTACTCGACAGCCACTGGCACGGCAAATTCTCAACAAATTCTTGTGTCAATTACACACAAATCGACGGAGACATGGCAGCTGTGACTGTAGCTGCTTAGTTAACTTCGCCTGGCGTCCCTTTTAAAATGTATGAGCTTCAGCTCCGGCACACACGCATCGACACTGTAACAAGCGATTCACCACCTTTTCAGGGTGCACGGGGTTGCTAATTTCCGCTGCAATGCGGAAGCGACCTTCAGACAAGAAGCTATAAACACAGAGGCGGATTAGGGGGAAGAGAATCATGGTAAGAGGGCTCAGTCCTACTCACCAGTTTCTTTCCCTGCTGAGCTGGGAATCAAAACTTTCCGCTCTCGCTGCCCATATAATGCCTGAAAGGCGTGATGAACTACTGTGTTATATTCATAAAGAATGATCAGCGGAAGCATATTGTATATATATTAACACGGATACTGCCTCACCTTCAGATCTCTCATTTATCTTCTTCTCCAAAACTTTGCAAATCCTCGCATCACTTTTTGATAACCTCAGCCGCTAAAATCCATAATTCAAATCATGATTTCCCCCAATGGTTAGTCTTCAGTGGTAACGTTTGGGGTCTACTTCTATCGAATCGGATCGACAACTTCACCCCAACAACTCAGTGAGACAGTCATCATCCTGCTCCACCTACTTTCCCATGTACAGAAATCCCTTCAGTACAGAAAATACGTGACATTGACAAATTGTCCCCCAATCTAGTACCGCCACCTTCACGAAGCTTGGTAGCCGGGGCACTTGGTAGTTGCAGGGTTAAATGTATACTACAAATGACATAGTATCAAGCTACTCGTGACTCCCATATTGTCACATTGCCACAACCGAAGCTCTTGAAGCGTTTAGTTAGAGCTGCTCGGGAAATTCCAGCCACGGACGATGACAGATCTACTCAAGTCTTTTCCTGGAATCTTTGTCGCCAGTTGCCAACCCAACTTACGCTACAAAGTGCCACCAACGAAACAAAAGTCTCAAGGAAAATCTCATCAGAAGCATTGAGGGAGTGCGACTCACACAACACGCTAAAGTAAATTCGGTGCTGGTGTGTCGCTGGGGGCAACACACTCGCGGTAATAAGAATGAAATCAGGACAAATAATGACCTCTGCACTCAGCGAACATGCCGCCCGCTCCATCCCCAACAGTGGTGGCAGAGATAATGAAACAAAAATTACTAACGAACAACATTTAATGGCATCATCAGTCGCCTTTGATTATGCGGCTGCTGCAGGGCAAACAAATACACACACACACAAACACACACACACACACACAGCCACGCTCATGCACTGTCATAATGTGCTAAAAGGACATCAAGGCCGGAGCCCCAATGGCCACAGCAGTGGCTGCAAGCAACAAAAATAACAACAACAAAATTTAACGCGGCGCTCAGGCTGAAATTGGCGCTGAGTTCACACTTCATCATAACAATGTGCTGCCGATGGTGCTGCTGTGGATGTTATTTGTTGTTGTTGTGGATGTTCTTTGTTGTTGTGTATGATGCATCACACTTTGCTACTTGTTGGACGTATCGTTGCTGTTGAAATAGTTGGTGAAACAGTGCTCCATGTGGTAATGAAGTGTGCGCCGTTGGGTGACGACGCATGCATGTGTGGCTTCTTCACGCTTCATGGACGCGTCTGCCAGCATATCTGTCAATAATAATGATACAAGAACACAAGAATAACAACAACAGGCACGCCCGTACTGCAAGCACGCACATATAGGTGTACATCGCCCCCATGCAAGTGAATTTCGGAGTCAACAACAGGACCACCAGCAACGACAACCGCAGTGGCAGCAACAGTAGCAGCCGCAGCACAGGAAGCAGCAACAACGTGTGACTGCAGGACACAGAAATCAAAGAAGTTATTAGATTTTGATGGGACGTCAATCAATTCAATTTCTGTTGCTGTGTGTGTGTGTTTGTGTGTGAGTGTTAGGCGTGTTTGTGGTTCGGTGAATCACCACCCAGTAGGAAATGATGGAGTAATCTGCGCTCAGAATAGTAAGCTTTTCTGCTCGGAATAAAATATGGCAGAAGATAAAGTTCTGATGTTCAGCTAGAGGCGCTCTTAGCACTTTGAGCTCTTTCCAGTATAAGTCAACAGAAAACGCAGATTAGCCTCTTAGAACTTTAGTTTTTGAATAAGTGGATCTCTATTTCTTACCTAATGAGGTCTTCGCTACAGCCGTTGGATCCCATCCAAGTGTCTCAAGGTATACATTTTTTTGTCCCTTCTATCTCTCTCGTTGCCAGCTTCCCTCGTTCTTAAGTGTTTTATATACTTTTGCTGACGATTTGACAATTGTGACTGGAGGGAAATATCCAAAGACTCTTATGGACATTTTGAGCTCTAGCATGGCCACGCTTACTTGTTGGAAGGAAAGGATAGATAAACCGAGATAAAATGGAATTCATTCTCATTTCTAATCCTCTGTTTCCACACCTTTGCATATTAGCGGGGAGATCGTAGGAGATCTAGATCTCCCCGCTAATATACAAAGGTGTGGAAATTTCCATGAAGGAGACGGTCAAATATTTGGGACTAACACTAGACAGGAAACTTACCTGGAAACCCAAGATTGACGAAAGAGTTAGGAAGCCCAATATAGCTTTGTACACGGAATTAGGTGGGGACTATCCCCAATAATTATGCACTGGCTGTACATTTCTGTAGTCAGACCTATATTGTTATATGGAATACTGGTATGGGGGCCAGCCACTCTGAAACAAAGCTATTTGAAGCTTCTGAGGAAGGTCCAAAGAACAGTTTTCTGTGCATTTCTGGTGCTTTAAGGACCACTCCAACTAAAGCATTGGAAGTGATACTCAACCTACCTTCATTAGATTTGGTAGGGAAGCAAGTGGCCGCCGTGGTATCACAATGGGCCATTATGTGTGCTCAAGTGTGCTTTTGGCAAACTGGGCGGCCACTCCTACCTACCTACCTACCTAAGTGGCCGCCGCATCAGCGCTAAGGCTGAAATGCACGGTGTTATGGAATCGGCAGACTGCTCACTCGACTATCGTTGCATACCTGGAGTAGTTTTATACAACACATTGACCACTCTATATCTAATCTTCCATCTAACTTTGATAGGCACTTAAAGACACATATTCCGTATAGAAGAAACTGGCAAACACTCAAGCCATGAAGAAGGGGGAAACTGAATTTCTACAACGACGGATCCAAGCCTGACGATAGAGTCGGCTTTGGAGTTTTCTCAAAAGAACTGAGCCTGGAACTTTCGTTCCGCCTCCTCGACCACTGCAGTGTTTATCAAGCAGAGTTCCTGCCATAAAAGAGATAGCCGTCTACTTAAGTAGACACGCCGTAACAAAATACAGTATAAATAGCTACTCGGATAGCCAGGCGGCCATCAAGTCAATGAACTCGGTGGCACTGAAATCAAAGGTTGCTCAGGACTGCCGGGCAGCCCTAAATGATATCAGCACCGTTTTCGAGGTACGTCTAATATGGGTTCTGGGGCATAGGGATACTGTAGGGCTGATGAGATAGCCATACGGGGTACCAACCTTCCTGTGTGTACTGACAGATGCGAGGTTGGAATACCAATTGCCAACCTTCCTGTGTGTACAGACAGATGCGAGGTTGGAATACCAATTGCCAACCTTCCTGTGTGCACTGACAGATGCGAGGTTGGAATACCAATTGCCACCCGTAAACTGTTGCTGAAGGATAGCGTCGTGCGTGAGGTCAATGGGTCTTTAGCACATGAGAGCACTTGCTCAACGACTACGCTCATGTGGCCGGAGCTTGATAGAAGAAAATCTAGAGACTTGCTTGCCCTGTCGAGAGAAAATATCTCTAAGGTCGTGGCTGGTATAACTGGTCACTGGCTATTCGGCAGGTATGCTGGGAGTATTCTTTCAAGAATACTGCAGAAGCTGTTATGATGAGGAGAACGAGGAGGAGACTGTGGAGCATCTCTCCTGTAGGTGCCCGGCTCTGGCTAGAAGCAGAGAGTGCTCTTTAGGCAAATACGCTTTCAACTCTCTTACGGAAGTGTCCGGCGCCAAGGCCAAACAAACCCTGCGCTTTATTAGGGCTTCGAAATGGTTTGACGAGTAAAGTAGAGATGCGGTGTTACGCGGTGGTATTGCAATGGACCCATGGTGGTCTGAGTGAGTTGGTCTGTAGACCTGCTGTCACGACAACCTAATCTAATCTAATCTAATTATGTTATTCTTACACATTTCCTTTTTGGAGGAAAGCATAAAATCAGTGCCATATTTGGCTTGAAAGTTTCCCAACCATTGCAAATTGAGTAATGCAGCGTTTTCACTGTGTCAATTCAGAAAAATTTGCCAAGATCTTGGCATCGTAGTTTTCTATACCTTTTGCATGGAGAGTCAAATCAGGCTTCGATATTTGTTTGCACGACGACATCGTGGCGAACTGCCTTCCCAGCGTTTCTTGCCCCATGTCGCCTGTTCAATGAGTTCCTGTCCTTCTCCTGTTTACGACGCAGTTGACTTTATTTGTGACTGCATTAGCTCACTCATAATAATCGTCATCCTCGGAAGCTTTGGTGTGCATGTTAATGAATTTCTATTTATTCTTTATTCGAATGTGTTTTTCCGCTGTTTTTTGTGGTTGTTTGAGCTGTTGTGATAGCTTAATCGGTTGCACAAATCGCACACATACGAGTACGAGGATATGATATGATGCAGCCGTTAATAATGTTGTCATATCCGATGTGTATGAGCAGTTTTCTTTGTAGTTGTGTTAGTGGCAGCGCTTAAATCCGTTTATGAGCGCTAAGCCGCCATCATTGACACATGTCGCACACGCTTTGTCACTTATTGACTCAATCGCTCTGACCTCTGTAATGGATTATGGGCTATTGTCCTTGATTCGGCTTAATTTGCACCGAGCCGTGCGCTAATGCTGTCAACAAATGCTGCAAATAACTCTGAGCTGCGTCATACTGTGCGAAAAAAATCCGCTCAGTGTCAAAGTAGTTGCAACTATTTCAGCATCACACTCCTACGCGCACACACACTCACACACACACAGGCGTGTGTCAATGCACCGTCAGCAGGTTGCAGGTCATTTGAGCATGCAATGTCAAGGAAAACAACGAAGCGTAAAGCAGCATTTGACATGCTGCTAGCCCCCTTTCAGCCTCACACCCACACAACACACAGCAGTACAGGTCACACACCGACAACCCAACACACCCACTTAACCTAACGTAACGATGCTCAAGTGTCAGGAGAATGCATGCTTCAACGCTGCCAAACAAGTGCCCTTCAGCATGGCTGTAAGTGTTGAGCACGCAGCACACTCGCAACTTACTTGAAAGTGCTGCATGTCCTTTGAGCCATTGCCAGTGTCGTTGCGGAAGCAGTAAAGCGGTGGCGCTTCTGATCGCATCTTAAGCTACCAAAATTAGACAAACTTTGCAATTGATAAAATAATCGCATCGAAGGGGAAAAGCAATTTTTGCACTTCTTCCTGAATTGCTCATATTGGCTGCCAATTTCGAACTCAGCAAATTCTGCCGTTGAAAGCCACACACACGCGCACCATAAAACAACGTACGTGAGAGGTCAGCCGGCATCCCTGGAAACTGTACGAGTTGCAAGGGGCCCTACTGCCAATTACCACTGTAGAAAATTCATTAACCCTGACTCTGGCAGTCCAACTCATGCACCCGCAACGTTCCTATATGTACGAGTATGATGTGAACCATTAAGCACATCCTCGAATGCTCCGCTCCGGCAACACACTCGCTCTTGTGCCATAACCCCTTGTCCTGTGACACCACACCACATGTGACCCTAGGCAAAAGTTTGATGGCGCACTGTAACGACTTATCCAAAATCCGGCGATGCTTAGACGTGTCAACCTTTTGGCATTTTTGAGTACCTGATGGTGCACTGGTTTGGTATGTGTGGATGTGTGATGGTGAGGTGAGACTATGGGGATGTGGGGCTGTGGGGATGTGGGGCTGTGGGGCTGTGGGGCTGTGGGACCATGGGGCGGTGGTGCTGTGTGACTCTTGGGCTGTGGGGCTTGTACTGCAATTCTTCACTTTGCAGCACAAGAATATTCGTGCAATCTCTCTCGGTTTTTTATGTGATTAGAGCAATTGTTTTTATAATTAGGGTGCTTTATATTTAGCTCCTGGCACAGCGAGTAGAAACCATTTAAATAGATGGATTTAGTTATCAGCAGAGATGCAATGTAACTAAGTGCACTCTGGGGGACTTTTAATGGGCAGTGTACTTGCCTCTTCTCCCACTAACCACCATTCACCAGGCAGTTTTACACTTTCTGCTCACCAAGTGAGGCTTCACCACGATTATTCAGCAGGGAGGCATGGTTTTGGCTAGGTTGAAGAGTTAATTGCGAAAGTCAAGGACTATTGAGGAGAAAAGTGTGGGAAGCTGCCATTGCCATATCCTTCAAAGGAGTTATTTGCAGATACATGAGTTGTTACGAGGAGGAGGCATGTGCGCTGGAGCTTTCATATGAGTCTAAAATGATTAAAATTATGTTTCTCAACACCCTGAAATCTGTGAAAAGCACTGCATTCCCAATGCTTCTCAGGATATTATCCTAGTGAAGTGCTAGAAGGGCTGCTGGCCTGTCTGCTGTTTATATGAAAAGGGCCAAAAATGTTCGCTTTCGATTGTGGTTCAGTTGCGACTCCAAATAAATGTGTACAAATTCAGAACTGTTAGAGAGTAACTCGGACGTGCAGCTCTTGACAATTCATTTACTGCATCCATACTCTTACACACCAACACAGTCGGTGATGTCCGAATTGAAAACAAGTGATTTCATAGTAGTAAGTGTCCTACAAGAGTAGAGCAAGTCCTGCTCTATTCACTCCAAGCAGCGTCACTGAGACTGCCATCCTGCCAAGTGAGAGACGCAGCCATTATAACTTTCCAACATCCTTTTGTAATCGCTTTGATGGCGGGCGTTGGCTACAAGATATCCCGCTGGTCGTCTGCCCTTGATCCAACCGACCACTGCTGTCCGAGGCTTGTCAACGCGCCAGTCACAACAATTTCTCCTGAATTAACGCGAAAAGGACAACCAATTATCGACGACTGTAACGCAAATTTAGTGACGTGCGCCAAAATCACCAAGAGAACCGCCGTCTACGTTGATCTGCCGCACGGACGCAAAAGAAAGGGCATCACTTAGGAGCGCGTGGGCGTCGCATTTCCAACAAGTCAGAAAACTTTGCACACGCTTCAGCGGGAAATCGAAACTCAACTCAACGCAACGCAACGCAACTCAGCTGGCCAAGAAGGTAAACGCTCCCATCAAATAAGTTGAACCTTAGCCCTCGAGCCTTATCCATTCATTTTCCTTTGTCCTTTTTGTGTGTTTTCTTTGCGCTTTTCATTATTCCGTTTGTTTGCTCCCACATATTCAGTGTTTTGTTTTTATTTGAGTTTTCTGTTCGAAGTTACACAAAAGCATCTCGCTGACATAAGGCGTGCACACTTAAGGACAATCATTCCATTGAAATGTCACAACCACCCTTCTCACCTTTTGTCCGCTTCAGCGCAGTGGCGTACCCACCGAACCGTATCCCTTTACATCGCAAAAACTACAATAAACAAAGGACAAAAGAAAAGACGCCCTTAATCTGACAAGTTACTCGGTGCACTTTTCAGGGTCACATTTAATCTGAATCGTCAACAGCTCATTACCGGCTCGACATGGAAGAAAGTTTTATTACGAATTACGCACGGGATCAAAAGTTTCAGTTCCCTTGCTGCCGACGGTTTATTGACATTTCCTCGCCTATGTATGGGAGTGTGTGCGGGGGCGTGTGTGTGCGTGTGCGTGCGTGTGTGTGTATGTGTGTGTGTGTGTGTGTGTGTGTGAACAACTGAAAGAACTGCTGGAAAGTTTGTGGTCGAACAATTATCTTCGGAGCTCGTAGAGATCACCAACTACTGTTCGGCAGGACCACACCCAGATTCCTGCGAATCCTAGACTGAAAGCAGAGAATGAACTGTGTAGACAACGTCGACACAAAGCCCAATCTAGCAGTAAAGGAAATATCTATCGTGCATTAATGTACATTATAAGCATAGCATTTCTCCTACACATGCGACAAACCAATATTGTAGCGAACATTTTTCGATTGAATTAATTGAGTGCTATCAAAGCCTCACTTCTGACACAAAACTTGACTGATATGTCTGTATAGTTCGAGGAAGAAGAGGTCAGGGATCACCTACGATTACTTGCCAAGTGCCCCACTAGAAAAGTGGAACGACATATAAACACAAAGATCATAGTGTGTGATAGTTCCAACCAAGGAGGATCTAGTTCAGCTCTTCAAAAGACTTATGCACATAGAAGCCAGATTGTGGTATTGCAGTCTTAGTCACGGGGCTCAGTAAAACTTAAATAAGTTTTTATAGCATTCTCCTGCGTGCTCCCATGATACTCACTACTCACGTAGAGTGCAACGATGTATATGGTTCCCCACTTATTAATAGCCACTGCCTGAACTACAGCCACCTTCCACCTTTGGCAGCGCGAGGCGTTGAGGGCGCCTGAACCGGAGATTCGGTTGTTCTTGTCTTCGCAACTCCTTCGCTGTTCTATGCGATCCTCCTCCTCCTCCACGACTGTTAGAAAGTTCCTTGAGCAGAGCGACGTTTTTGTCTTTGGAAACCCTGTGGGGACTCCTTAGCTGTTCCATGCGCTCCTCCTCCTCCCCGACTGCCAGTGAGTTCCTTGTCCACAGCAGCGTTCTTGTGCTCACAAACCCTATGGAGATTCCTTAGCTGTTTCAAGTGCTCCTCCTCTTCCACCACAGCTAGTGAGTTCCTTGTGACATGCGACGTTCTTGTCTTCGCAAACCCTTGTGGAGACTCCTTAGCTGTTCCATGTGCTCCTCCTCCTCCACGACTGCCAGAGAGTTCCTTGTCCACAGCAGCGTTCTTGTGCTCACAAACCCTATGGAGATTCCTTAGCTGTTTCAAGCGCTCCTCCTCTTCCACCACAGCTAGTGAGTTGCTTGTGACAAGCGACGTTCTTGTCTTCGCAAATCCTGTGGAAACTCCTCTGGTGTTTGAAGCGCTCCTCCTCTTCCACCACAGCTAGTGAGTTCCTTGTGACATGCGACGTTCTTGTCTTCGCAAACCCTGTGGAGACTTCATAGCTCGATCATTGTGTTCCACTCGCTCCATATGCACCAGACAATACAGTCTACGGACTGTCACCCCTACACCTACATTCGCAACCTGATTGAGTTCGTAGCACCTCAGGTCTTTTCCGCAGCTCTGCTTAGAATAGAGAGGCTGGAAAAGTTTCGCAGACTTATGCAGACTTGAGAAGAGGTTTTAGGAGTTACCGTTTAAAGTGGGAACGCCAACTAGGAAAAGAAACTTAAAGAGATTGTTAGAGGAGTGAATTTAAAAGTTGAAAATGCAGTTATCGCTGAACGAGGTTCATAAAATCGTCCCTTTAGGCGAGCCTTTTGGTGAGGATGCTAGTAAGAAAACGCATTTAATATTGAATGATGAGTCTTAAAGCGAAGGCAAGAAAAGCAGTTCAAATTTGTTCAACTAAGTTTGGTATGGAAGCCATCAATGATCTCTGTGGATAGATTGGAAGAGATTTTTCCCTGAAAATTAACAAAGAAATATTATGAAATGAGTTATACAACTACAAGATGAGTGTTACTTTCTAGCTTTGACCCAATGAAGAAGTGTTTTATAGCATGTAACAGACTCGCGTCAATCTTCAAAAAAACCCAACTGATTTCTTTTACACAAATAGAGAAGCAAAAGAAGCGAGCATGGTCCTCTCTTCGCCGTGAGTCACATACAAATGCTTCAATTCAAAAGTGCCTGAAGGCTTTAAGAAAATCACGCTAAATTCTGCTGCTGAAAATCAATAATTTTCGTCCGCCTTTCCATTGAGCATTATAGTAATTATATATTTTCTTGTATTTTTTTATGGATTTCTTATTCAATTCTTTTGTTTTTTCATCATTCAGTTTTACGACGTTCTTTGCGTGAGTTTCGTTTATTGTGCTGCCCCTTTTTCTATTATCGTATGGGTCTGCATATTTTTACTGCTCGAGGAACACACCCACACACGAGAGCACTTTACACAAATCTGTGACTGCGACGCAGCGCCCTCTGGCGTGCGTTTTTCATTGCCAGAATATAAGAAAGGCAAGCATAGAGCCGCAAAGCGTTTCAATCGTAATCGATAAGAAAAGGCCAAAAAGGTTTATGCGAATGTAACTGAACTCCATGCTGGCTACGCCCCGCGTTTACTGCATGCCCTGCCCTCAGCGTCTTGGAAGTCCTTTTCGTGTTGCTTGTAGTTAGTCCTGCATTAATGTCGTGCTAATCGCGCATTCATGAAGGCAGCAATGCGCTGGTATTTTCGAGTTGTTTGTCTTTCATTTAATTTTGTATGGAGCGCTTCGTGTAGGCTTCAGTCAGTTCCAGCTGCGTCCGTGTCCATGTGTAAATGCGGGACTCGTTATTTCCATTTATTCGGTGCGGTTCACGACTGTTTAAATTGCTTTCTTGCTTTTCTTTGGTCTTTATTATTGAAGCCTGCCATCTTTCCACCCTAAAAGCAGGCTTCAATTTTTTGGTTTTAGAGAACAGAGTACTTTTACCTCCACATATCGTGGCATATTATTAGGATATGCGAATATTGCCAAGTACACAAGGCGAATGCTGTTTACACACATTTCCTCTTAATTCATTTGTTACTTTGTGCAAGGTGCATTTCTCCTTGATCCTACACCCCTTCCCCCAATGTTTATTGTTTCTGCAACCACAGTAGCTCAACACGTCAGTAAACCTCGCCTACTTACAAAAGTTCTCATCACTGAGACAATGCAGCAAGCAATTGCAAGAACTCCAAACAAAAGTGCAAATGGATTATCAGCTCTTTTCATAGCATAGTTCATGGCGCTTTAATTGTTAACATCTGTTGAGGTTGACTTTGTGTCATTACAAGCCATCGTGGTATCGCTGGTGGCCGCCCGTTCGCTTACACTAACCACGTCATAGCAAACTACTGCTCCGGTTTTAATGTTAAGACCCCCCCCCCCCCCCCCACTTCAGGTTCAACTTTGCTACAATGCATTCCATAATAAAGTTAAGTGCTTCTCACTGACGGCCTCACCACCAACAATAGCGGAGGGACTGAAGGAGTTACTGTACTGTGCTCTGCTGTGTGCCTTTTGTGCTTCTGTTTACATAGTACCGGCAGCGTATTGCCACTACTAGCAACTGATTTGTTAGCTATTTGCGCCGTCAAAAACTTTCCTCTAATCCTTAGTGAAAGTTGAAATGGCTTTCAGTAGCGTGCCCGTTTCCAGTGCCATAATGTTGTGGTGTTTGCTTTCTTGTTTGCGTTTCTTGTTCATGTAGCATTTTGTTGTGCATGCCGTTGCTCCTGTTGATGCTATTGTCATTGCTACGAGTATGTCATATCCTGCAGTGGTGGAGCGGATTTGAAAACTTCAAAGCCCACATCACATTTAATTCAATGCTCAGCTGCTTCGAAGTAAAATGCCCGTGGGGCAACAAAGCGTTCGAGAGGATTTGATTATGTTGCCATCACAGCGTCCCAACCAACCTCAGACGATAGAGCGCAGTCTGAGTCCAGCAAAAGGCACCTTAAGCAACCAAGCAGTTGGCTGGTGTATAGTGGCTTTGTGTGAAACCGGGCGTGGCTTGGCATTGCCTGAAGCGGCAAATTGCAGGTGATTGCTCCTCCTCCAATTCTGACAGCTTCAATAGAGCAACACCGGGCAGGAGGATAAGCTAGACACAACCTTTGTTCACCTGGCCATGGGAACAGATGCTCCGTTGGCACACACATGCACATACGAGCACACACACACAGAGAGACGAAAGTCTTTAACTTTCTGTGAATTTCTGTTACAATGCTTCCATTTCAATACCAATGCTAGCAGAGCTCGGTGGTAAAATCCTCACAAGATTGGCGCAGTGCACAACTGAGCTTAATGGCACAACAAGTCTGCTGATGATTGTTCACAATTGTTGCTGTTGCCAGTTGTTAAAGGTCACTGGTGCCTTCCTTTGGCCATTGGGATTTGTCACTGAAACTGATTGCATATCTTGCTATAGCTGGGAAATTGTTTCCTCTTCATCTGCCATTGCACTTGCATTGCCTTTTCACTTCACAGTGACAAAATCACTCATACATGGGACCCAGGAGATCAGGAATTGCAGACGAACCGGCAACAACTTTAAATGAAATAACCAGAGTTGCAGGTGGACTCTTTAGAGAAGTGTGCTATGTAAGAGACGAATGAATCCAATGAGACCATTCTGACACCTGCGAGGCGGCCGAAAAGGTCACCACATTTGTAATACTAAGGAAAAGGCACGTCTTTTGTTTCGCCACTCTCGTGAGCCAGAAGAATAACTCATATATTTAGTGACTGATATACTGACAATTGGAAAACCGTCCTCTTAGAAAAATTAAAGCAGTGCTATAATCATGCTACACTATAAGAAACGAATGCAAAGGAAAATTCTCAGTGATTGAGGTTAAGAATTATCCTCAGTGATTGAGGTATTTAACGCCTCTAATCTCATCCCCTCACATCAGGAATTAACGTCATCAATCTCATCCCCAGTCAGCAATCTCATCCGCAGTCATCAGGCACCAATGTGCATGCTTGTTACCCCTTTAAGTTTGGCGCTGTCTTTGTGCTGACTGTCACCATCCCAAGTAAGGTAACTTTTTAGTCAGTGCTTGAACGGACCCATCCGTCGTATCACAATGGGCCATTATGTGTGCTCAAGTGGGCTTTTGGCAAACTGGGCGGGCCCTCCTACCTACCTACCTAACCCTTTAAGTTTCCACCCATCTTCCACATTGTTTTGAAAGATTTGTTTAATATGAGTCTAGGTTTTTATCCACACCTTCTGTTGTTCTACAATCTATCAATTTGCACCCGGAGTCCACAAATTTTGCCTCATCCACTTTGCTACACTATCTGCTGAGTTGGATCGTCCGCTTGGTAGGATTTATGTTGCTCGGAAAATTATTTCAAGCTAATACTGGAAGGAAACATGTCTTCCTTCCGGATGGCTTGGGGCCTATCTTCTCAAATCTCTTGCAATTTTTCCCTTATTGGTGCCATCTTCTGCTTACTTACAATCGCCATCACCATCCAATAATTTAAATCCCGTTGCTCCTGACTGCATAATTACTTCATTTTCAGTTTACTTACACTCCAAGCAACCAAAGCTTCCCTGTCCATTCAGTTGTCCGGCGAAGGCAATCTCACATGTGCAAATAAAACGCCAGAATTGAGCAATTGCCCTTTCTGTGAACGAACAACAACAACTTGTTCAGTCTCAAGAGACTTGTCAACTGCAAGGCGTGGCGCAAAGCAGGCAACGTACTAAACCAACTTTGCAACATTTTAACGCATCATTTAACACAAGGCAACAACACTGCATTTGTGCCGGTGTCGATGGGGTATTGCGAGCCTTTTGTCACAACATGGCATGCAATGCAGCAGAGTTCGCTTTTGCATGCAATTTTGCCATTTTCTTGTTTCTTTTTGTGTTTGTTTCCTTTCTTTCTTGATTGTTTGCGTTTGTATTTCATTTCCATTTCTTTCCTTGTATCTCTGTTACTGTCACTTAGCACGCTCGTCGGCTGCACTGCAAGGCATTTGGAAAATGAGTGGGCACTACGGACGTATGCGCATAATTGTGCAGTGCATTGAGTGGCTGTGAGCGTGTGCCGTGCCATCCCTGCAGAGACAGCGACTAGTGCCGAAGTAAGCTTCAGTCAGTTCGTTGCTAGTTCTTACTCAAACTGCTGTCAATGGCTAGCGAAGCAGTGAAGATGTAAATGGTGTTGCTGTGAGTGTCAAAACTTATTTGTTTAATGAACAATGTAGACAATTATGAGATCTTACCAAGGTTAGTTAAGCAGTTTAATACGTAACTGCTCCACTAGGTTGGAACTAGTGCGACCACTTCTTGCAGCTGTAAAAGGAAAAGGTTTCTAATTCATAGAAATCTAAATTATACCACTAAATTTATGATCAATTGTTCAGTACCAGTTCACTTCAAACTCTTCTCGTAGGAGATCTAAATCTCCCCGCTAATATACAAAGGTGAAGGAGACGGTCAAATATTTGGGACTAACACTAGACAGGAAATTTACCTGGAAACCCAAGATTGACGAAAGAGTTAGGAAGCCCAATATAGCTTTGTACACGGAATTAGGTGGGGACTATCCCCAATAATTATGCACTGGCCGTACATTTCTGTAGTCAGACCTATATTGTTATATGGAATACTGGTATGGGGGCCAGCCACTCTGAAACAAAGCTATTTGAAGCTTCTGAGGAAGGTCCAAAGAACAGCTTTTCTGTGCATTTCTGGTGCTTTAAGGACCACTCCAACTAAAGCATTGGAAGTGATACTCAACCTACCTTCATTAGATTTGGTAGGGAAGCAAGTGGCCGCCGCATCAGCGCTAAGGCTGAAATGCACGGTGTTATGGAATCGGCAGACTGCTCACTCGACTATCGTTGCATACCTGGAGTAGTTTTATACAACACATTGACCACTCTATATCTAATCTTCCATCTAACTTTGATAGGCACTTAAAGACACATATTCCGTATAGAAGAGACTGGCAAACACTCAAGCCATGGAGAAAGGGGGAACTGAATTTCTACACCGACGGATCCAAGCCTGACGATATAGTCGGCTTTGGAGTTTTCTCAAAAGAACCGGGACTGCAACTTTCGATCCGTCTCCCCGACCACTGCAGTGTTTATCAAGCAGAGGTAGTTTTCTCAAAAGAGCTGGGATTGAACTTTCGTTCCGCCTCCTCGACCACTGCAGTGTTTATGAAGCAGAGTTCCTGCCATAAAAGAGATAGCCGTCTACTTAAGTAGACACGCCGTAACAAAATACAGTATAAATAGCTACTCGGATAGCCAGGCGGCCATCAAGTCAATGAACTCGGTGGCACTGAAATCAAAGGTTGCTCAGGACTGCCGGGCAGCCCTAAATGATATCAGCACCGTTTTCGAGGTACGTCTAATATGGGTTCTGGGGCATAGGGATACTGTAGGGCTGATGAGATAGCCATACGGGGTACCAACCTTCCTGTGTGTACTGACAGATGCGAGGTTGGAATACCAATTGCCAACCTTCCTGTGTGTACAGACAGATGCGAGGTTGGAATACCAATTGCCACCCGTAAACTGTTGCTGAAAGATAGCGTCGTGCGTGAGGTCAATGGGTGTTATGAAAGAGTATGACATACTAATTAGTAATGTGTCTTTGAACTAGTTCTTATGTTAATCTTGATTGAGTCAATCCTATTCTAAATTACAACTCCTATAGACTCGTCTCTCCTTGCCAGGTCTCGATCTACGAATGGCAACAGATATTACCCCGGAGTTAGGATAGCGCAGTGCGTGAGATCAATGGCTCTTGGATAGACGAAGGCACTTGTTTAACGAATAGGTTAATGTGGCCGGAGCTTGATACGAGAAAATCAAGAGACTTGCTTGCCCTGTCGAGAGAAGATATCTCTGTAGATCTCGAACCAACCGGATCTAATGTTGAAGCATATTAAGTTAGGCTTTTCACAGCCACTTCTGAATATACGACTGTCTGTCAAGTAGAACCCTATGTATTTCCAGCAGTTCCTATATAGGTCACAGTATATCCCTAGCATTTGCAGAATGAATTGCTGCCCCTTCGTTTCTAGCAGGCAGTGACCACTCATCACCTTCACAACCACTCTCAGCGGATCTCTTTTGAGCATCAGCAGACTTTTAGAGCGTATCCACCTCCCCTCATATCACCACCTCTCTTTCTATCAACTTGCAGGTACTCAGTGTAGTAGCCAAGTCAGCAAGTTCCAGAGAAAGTTCTTTGGTTGTTGCCAGTCCGTCTGCCGTGTAGTTCCCCGGCATATCGACATTGAAATGTTATTTCATTTCACTTTGAATTCAACTCCCCCAGCATTCAACTAGTTCATTGGTCGACAGACACGGACATAGGAACTAGTTTCGCATTTTCTGCCGGGGTGCTGGTACTCGTTGTTGATATTTTGGGCATTTCATTTTGAATTTGGCAGTACTTGAATTGTGGGCAGCTGACTCCAAATGAATTTGTACATGAACACCAGAGCTGACACAATTCCGTTGAGTGTTGATTCGTAATAATTTTATAAATAAATTCTCTTATTATGCACACTTACACAGATGCATATACAACTAGCAATATATATATATACATAGGTGCAAAACCAACTTCGAATAGTAAATTGGAAAATTAAGTACTCACTTATTTGGAAATTTATGTCTGCAATCTGCAAAGGAGAAAGGAATGTCAAGTTAGTTGTTTGTTTCGAGTATTTTTGTAGCATGCTTCAAGGCGCTTAAATTACTAATAATTCATATTGAGACACTTTTATCATATTTACGAGCTTTTACAAGGATTTTATGACATCGCCTATTTAAGTAGCTTGGCAAGCACGATTTCGTAAATAAAACGAAAAATCACACATTCACACACATAAACGCCGATTGACACACGCATGCAAAGCACATTGAAGCAGGAGTATAAACAGAATCTATCAAGCCAGTACACTCACATGCAGACGGACACATTTCCTTCCAAAAATCTGTGCGAATAATAAAACTATGCTCCCTGATTGTCTCACTCTGAAGCCTTTAAACGTTGCAAGCGGGCTGTGTTGAGCCTGCCAGCGACATATTTCATTAATACTCGCGTTCATGTTGGCAGTGATGGTGCGTAAACGCTGCCATGTGGAGCGCTCCCAGCTCAGCCGGTAAGTCGAAGGAACTGCTTGCCCGAGTGTGTCCGAGTTAGGAAGGAATTCCAAATTTGCACGGAATTCATGTATAAACAGGATCAATAATGAATTTTTTCATACCCCTTTTGCACGCATTTATCAGCGCATTATGGATTACTCATACGTACCGACGGCCAAGACGGGATGAAAGAAATTTCTTCTACTGACCGTTCAGTTTGAGAACGTCTTGCAACAAATAGACGGGTTAATGCAGAATTTATGTTCCCTCATACTTCTGGAAACACCAACGAAGTGGGAATGAGCCAAGTCACACCTATCTTTAGCATAAAAGTCCACTAAGAATGATAAACTCCGAAACTCTACGATTAGTAGCTTCTCGAAATTGGCTTGAAATGCAAGCATCCTAGTCGGAAATTATGAACAGCGATAATGGGTCGTCGAAAATCATATTTCAGTTTACTACACTGAGAGAAATGCTACTTCTATGTAAGTTGTCATGGAGAGTGAACTTCTAGAGAGCATAAACATCTGCCCAATCACTTCCAGCAGAGTTTTTATGGTAGAGGAAACATGAGAGCAATTTTCGTAAGCATCCCTTCGGAGAAGTTGTCATGGAGAGTGAACTTCTAAAGAGTATCTGCCCAATCACTTCCAGCAGAGGTTTTATGGTAACGGAAACATGAGAGCAATTTTCCTGAGGATCCCTTCGGAGAAGTTGTCATGGAGAGTGAACTTCTAAAGAGTATCTGCCCAATCACTTCCAGCAGAGTTTTTATGGTAACGGAAACATGAGAGCAATTTTCGTGAGCATCCCTTCGGAGAAGTTGTCATGGAGAGTGAACTTCTAAAGAGTATCTGCCCAATCACTTCCAGCAGAGTTTTTATGGTAACGGAAACATGAGAGCAATTTTCCTGAGGATCCCTTAAGTGAAGTGTATGGTAATATTAAACAGTCAGGAAAGTTGAAATATAACTAAACGGATCTATGACTTAAATATCACACTGAAACATGGAGTAACTTAAGGATACGAGTATGTATATTACACACAGAGTGAAGTATTAGTAGATCCTTACACCATCTGGGAAATAACAAGATATAATATAAGCACATATACCTATGAACAAAAGTGTATCTCTATGTCGAGTACCTGATTCCTTCCCTATACAGTTATAGTCACTTATTTCCATAGAGTTCCACAATGTAAGGATATGATCTTTAAAAAAAACACTATTGTGAAAGGCTCGAGGTTTGACAAGGAGTATTGGCAACTCTGAATTGACCATTGCAGATACAATCGACCATTGACCGATATCAAATTCCAAGGATTTCGAGACTATTGCTTAAAGGATTCCCTTTCGAAATTACTCTTTAATGAATCCACATTCATTGGCGTTGTATAAGAAAATATCCTCCACACAGCAAAGTAACTTTTTAGCGCTAATCACACCTCAAAGTATCCGAAGGCAATTCTGGGTACAGTGCTCCGACTTTGTACAGTCTTCTTAAAATCCAATAAGTGACTAGCATCTTGCCACATCGTCTGCATAGAGGACGAGGTGATTTTGTGACACTTCAAGACCTGCCCACAAAGGGTGCCACGAAACAAAGGGATCTCAATGTCCACAACTCTTGCGTTATAGACTCTTGTTTGTGAATCTCTTCATTATATTAAAAATAATGCAAAGGGATTTATTTATTTCAACCGTGGACAGAATTTGCTGTAGCCTGATGCAAGCGCTTGTAAGGACTCTTATTTAATTTTACTGCAACGTTGGAAAAATGCGCTATAAAGGACGAATTTAAGTACATTTTTCTTCTGTTTTGCATTTCACAGAAACCAGCACCGCTGAAAAAATCTCAAAAGCCTGTTAGATGGAACAAAGCGGTAGCAGCGAGGAAGACTGGAAGCGGAGTAGAGGAAGGAAGCAATCATGAAATTTCTATAAAAACTTAATAGAAATCACTTTGTGTATCCTTAAGAGGATTACGGATTCCTTTCACATTTTGCTGTTTATGTGGAAGTGACCGTCAGAGCGCAAAAATGAAACAGGCAAGAATTGATGATGACCGGTCATGCTGACACTTATAAATACACTACACAACTATTCGCTCATTATTCTGTTTAGTAACTAGCTGAGGAAATGACTCTAATATAGAGAATACGCACAGCACCCTCGTTCCCCATAACGAATATGTGCACTGCCGTAAAGAAGATTGACAAGGATTCTTACAGAAATGCGCTGTGACAAACACACCTTTGCTCCCCTTGAAGTGGTTCAATTGTGCGTACTACAATCTCGGCAGCTGACTGGCTGTACTACAATCTTCCCACTGGTCGAGCCAACAGCAGTGCGCAAATAAGCGGCAAATGACGGAAAACACTGAAAAAGAATTAAGAGAAAAGCAGCACTAAAAATAAATGCATTACTCCTACGTTCATAATGGAAGCATGTGCAACGACCTTGCGAAGACATCAAGACGACTGCAAATGCAAGCGGCAAAAGAATCGCAATTTTGTAACTGGCGGGGCACACAATGCAAATACTCATACTTGAAGGACACTCGAGCGCCATAAACAGTGCAGCGAACACGACATGGAACAGCTGTAAACAGCCGTACAAGCCACGGCATTTGGCTGTGACCCACTTGAGCTTAGCCAGCTGCAGCTTTGCGATATTAGCTAAAAATGCGCACACACACGCAAACTGGGCCCTTTGAGCGTGCATGGCACCCCATTCTGCGGTGACGAGACAAAAAACAAGAAAAGAATAGCACAACAAGGATGCCGAATGTCAACTGTTGTTAACTGTTGGAAATTCCGGCAGAACATGAACAACAAATTACCGGACCGACGGGCAAACGTACGGGCGGACGGACGAATAGAGCGGAACATACGTCGCCTTGACAAGCTCTCGGACATAATTTTGTAGCACTTGTGAATCGTGTGCAGTACAAGGAGCACAAGGAAACAGCTCAGCATTCAATGCCGTTGGAGTGTGAAACCAGGCCAGCGTCATACTACAGCGTTTTTTGTGCCTTCCCGCGTCACTTTTTCTGCACGTTCACAGAGCTTAGTTGCAAAAAGGATTTGAAACGAAATCAAATAATTGCATTTACTTGTCACAGAAAAAAATTCAAAGTACACCCTTAATAATGAAGTGCTAGAATGGCGATGCTGCAATGCGCATAGCTTCACAGCTCTTCGAAAGCTTGACCGAGCGTTTCAAGGGCCGCTGTAATTTGCCGCCAAAGGAAAAGAAACGTCAGAACAACACAGGCGTGTCCCTTTGTGGGGGTTTTCATCTTCAAGTACAGACTCTCATACTCCTTTCTCAAATCAGTGTAATTATCCTTCATTTTCCTCCACCACTGTTTTTCGTGGAACAAATAACGAATCCGAAGGAAGAAGCCACTGATTTGAAGCTGCCCACAATTCACTCTAATTGCGGTAAGTTTATCCTTGAGTCGTGTACTGCTTCTGGAGGGATCAGATAGTTTGATGAAGGCAAACAACAGCCTGCTCTCATATCATCATACTGGTAACCACCCAGACAGGAAATACTCGAAGCATGATACTCGGAAAGTCAGGGGTTGAAAGCCTCACTCATAGGCTTTCTTTATATAGAAAAAAAGGTCTCTAGATGACGACCCCAGTTTCACTATTCGCACGATGCTCACATAGTACCTTGTCACCTTTTCTCTTTGAATTTCAATACTCGTAATGAATGGATAATCTCGCTTTAACTAGTCACATCATAGATCAGCCATTAGACAATGAATTTATGATGTTTATAAAGGCTTAAAAGCAGCATTAAAGAACCTTTATAAGTATAAAATGGCGAGCACATGGTTATTCGCAAGACTTTACTCAGCACTTAGAATACTACAATCTGGGAATGTTGGAGTGTTTATTTCGGACTTCAGACTTCTGTAAATGATACTGTAAGGGATCAAGAAACAGAGACTATAGTTCCAATATGTTCCAGCTGCAGCAACACTAGAGTTGAGTGACAATTTCGTACACAAAATGAATGAATGTTTTAACTCCGCAATCCCCCAAACTACTCTTTCAGTTCGCATTCGGAACAGTTTGTTCAAAATGTTATTGCTGCATTTCTGCCACAGACTGCTCAGAGTCTCGTTGCTGTTTCAATAGTTGTGAGCCTTGCCATTGATGCACGTTCCTGGCGCTGCCAGTGCAACTTGTTAAGCAAGCGTCCCGCAGAGCCAACATAGCGCCCAGGGGGCCAGTGAGCAGACCATGGAGTGCTTGCTGGCAATTGAAAATTTGACAAATTTAAACAAAAACCTCAACCAAAGGAATTTTGCCTTTAATACGAGCACAGTAGAAAGGAAAAGGAAACAATCGAATGCCATAAAATAAATAAAAATCGTTTAAAGTGCAGAATGACAGCGTGTGTTCCGGCGCTGCAACGTTTATGCCACATCATTTCTCTTTATTTCAATTTAAATGCATTATTCTGAGCTTTTGAAGTGTGAAGACACATCACCTCAGCGCCAAGTGATAAAATTCCAGACATGTGTCTTGCACAGGCTTTGAGCGAACTCAGCTTCAAGGATGCCGGAGAATGGCATTAAATTCCCGCGGTGCAAGCAGAGCACACAACGACGCTGTACTAACTGACGCAGACGCAGGCACAGGAGCTGATGCAGTACACTGGGCGAACGCATACGCGCAGCTCTTGTTTATATGCTCTCCTCTCGGCTGTGCTTGCAGAGCCCCCACATGCATGCATAAGTTAAATGCGCTGACAGAATACATGACAAACAGATGGCACACGCCTACACTATGGGGCGTAGGTAGCATTTTTACCCAGCGGGGCGGGGCTCCCGCTACTGTTGAATTTGTGTGAATGCCCAGAGAGCTGCAATTTGCAGGAGCGTGTTCTGCAGAAATTTTTCGTGCGCACATTAAGAAATTGTCCTTAAAGTCTGGTATGTTCCTCAATTATCCACAAGGATATTATAACATCAGAGCCTCTATTGTGCTCATTTGTAGTCTCCGAACTTATTTCTTTACATTTAGGCCAACTAACCGGACACTGTAGACTCAACTACCATATGAATAAGTTGGGAATATCTTCAGATGCCATCTGTCGATTCTGTGGAGAAAGTGATGAAACGTCACTGCAACTAATCACAGACGGCGGACCTTTGGCACACGAAAAACAAAGGTATTTTGCAGCATATATCTTAGATATGAGCCAGATCCCTCAACTTGATTCCTCCAAAATATGCGAATTCCTGTCGGACATCAACCTAACAGAAGAGCTGGTGATGAGACTAACCTCATCTTTCACATAAATAGGGGCATCACAATAGATCTTCAGGTCGCGATGTATAAACAAACTTAAATCAATCCAATCTAATCTAACAGAAGAGCTGGTGATGAGACTAACCTCATCTTTCACATAAATAGGGGCATCACAATAGATCTTCAGGTCGCGATGTATAAACAAACTTAAATCAATCCAATCTAAATAAAATAAACAAATATTACATCATTTTGTTGAAGAGGCCACTGCCCCCATCATATACCCCGCTGTGCATGCCACTGCGCTTGCAGCACAATTGCCGCATACGACTGACACAATGAAATAGCAAAGAAAAATCCTCATTCTGCCATAATTTTCCTAGGATATTATTTAAAATTGTATAGTTGTGTGTGTGTGCGTGAATGCGTGTGGGCGTGTGGGTGAGCGTATGTGTATTATGTGTATATATATACATGTGTGTGCGTGTCTTTTGTGTGTTTTTTCCAACGATGGGATGTGAAAATCTTCTTGAGATGGCTTAGTACGCCGGATTCATAATGACTAAAACCACCTCTTAGGCGGTACAGTACTCCCCGCGGGACCGCCGCACGGAAGTACTGCGCGGGGACAGGGTATGAGCACAGGACCCCTTTTATACGCGCTGTGAGCAACGCCGCCGTTTAGTTTGGCGAAGGTATTCAGGACTGTTTCCGCAGTATCACATACCGTAGCCCACTTTTCCGGACTTTCGAGCACATATATATATATATATATATATATATATATATATATATATATATATATATATATATATATATATATCATTCTGTGTGTGAGTGTGTGTGTGTATATGTGTTAGGCTATAGGGCTGTACTATGTCGGCACATTTGGCCCATATTGTTGCAAGGCAATAAAAAGCGCACGCCAGTCAGCACAGTATTAAGAGGCAAAAGGCATGCAACCTCCTAAACTGGCATTATGTCTTTTGTTGTGTTGCTTTTTGTGGTGTTTTCTTTTATTGTTATTGTTGTTGTTTTTCTCTTTGTTGGCATTGCCTTTTAGTTTGGTTTTAGTTGGCTTAAGTTTTGGTTTTAATTTCATGGCTATTTCGGCTTTAACACTTCAAGGCAACACCTTCAGCTGGAGCAGTTTTTATCAATTGCCATTTTCAGAGACTTGCTTGGGCTTCGTTCTCTCACCAAGGCTTCCAAACATAAACAGTACTGGAGTTGCATTTGTGGTCTGTGATTTCAGTGTGTCAACTAATGGGCGGTCTTAATTGTTTCACATTCTTCAGCACTCGTGTATAAAGTCTTCTGGGCCCGGAGACAACTGCAAATAACCTGTTCCATATCTACAGTAGCGACGATTTCAAGGCTGGGAATCTATCTATCTGGGAATCAGGCAAACAACAATGGCTCTAATTGAAGCACTGTTCGCAATATCGGTTCGCAAAAGAACACTTCAGTGTGGTAGGCGTGACATCGTGGTTAGGGAATAGCCAAAATAGTAAGGAAGTCATGTATTCGTCCGGCTCTGGAAGTTTCTGTTGTGTTTCGCCATCGATAGAAGGCGTATTCGATTCGCCACCCTATCGAGGATAGGACAGACTTCCCCGCTGTGTGCAAGTGCTGCCAAGTTCAACGTGGCTAAAATATTTTCTCCGGAGGGAGGGGAAATCTTCAAAAAGACACGAGGGGGTACGCACCACCCAAGAGTGTGAGATTTTTACTCACTAAAACCACCTCCCTAACAGTTACGCTAAGCCTCAAAGGCCTGAAAGCGATTTAGGAAGGGTATACACAGATATACAAAGATATACAAAGAACTTGACAGCATTCACAGCACTACTTGAATCGGTTGCTAACTTTATTGTCGCATTCGAGTTCATTGAAATCAAGCGGGGCCCTCAGAATTGTCATCACACTGCAAATTGCCAGGCGCCTGGGGGGCAAGTTTATTAATTGTGCCACTGCTTTTTTCGCTGCCTACTTTCTACTGAGCTGGCTGTGTAATTGCGTCCGCCTCGCACTTTAAATTGTTCCCAGATTAATTTATGAGTTTTTTATGCAAATATTTACTTACTCACAAACAGCCCAGGGAAGCGGAACTTTATGGAGCGAACACTTCCTGCCGTTTAGCCAAGCCAATTCCTGCAGGCTTCGCAGATGAGCCCAACATAACACGCTTGCAACAGTGTACGACACATCCAACTTTGCCAAAAAACAACCGCTTTGCAGCAAAGTAATGCGCGCAGCAGCAAAACAGAACAATTTATTTACGTGTCTCGGGATTTGGAAAGTTTTCATTCAGGTGCGCCGCTTTATGGAACACAAACCCTAAAAGTGTTTGCATGGGATCTCTTTAAGGTTCTTTTAAAGTATTCTAAGTGGAACATTTTCGAGCTCCCGCGAACCTTGTTTCTTACCTTTGTGTGGAACTCTTTAAATTTTCAATTGAAACATCGTACAAAGTAAACTTAAGTGGGGAACATGTTTTAAACACAAATTTCCAGTCACAAATAGTGCAGCACCCCCCCGCTATTAGCTCTGAAATGCTTTTGAAGCAACATTTTGACTTTTTTCAAAACCGCTCATATGAAGAAATGTCCATTAAAGTGAAGTCAAAGGTACTCATGTTCCACCGAATTTAGGAAGGGTATTAAACAGATATAAAGGGTTTTCTAAGAAGAGGTGTTATTTTGGTATTAAAAGAAAAATGCCATTTTTTGAGATAAATGATAGGATGTTTATTTCATAATAAAGAGGAAGGTATGCCGTTAATGATGAAAAACAACATCAGCCAAATGGCCACCATGACCACGCTTACACGACCATATCCTTCTCATGAAATTTTCCATAACCAAATCGCAAAGTGGCTGCCTATGTCTTCGATAGCCTCACGAATTCTATCTTTGAGGCCTTGAATCGACGCTGGGCTGTTGGCGTACACCTTATCTTTCACGTGGCCCCAAAAGAAGAAGTCGCAAGGTGTTAAATCACAATATCTCGATGCCCAATTGTGAAATGTTCCTCAGGCAAAGCACCCCAACTTAAGAGTCTGGAACATAAAGAAGAGAACAATAGTTCCATTAAAGAATTACTCCATTTCTTATAGAACAGTTTTTATCCATTCATAGGAAACTCCATGACTGAAGCTGGCATATTCCCCGGAATTGTTCTATATAAACAATTCTTTAGATAACTCCAGCACAGGATGCTGTAACTACGTTTCAGAGAGGACACGTTAACCCCTTTCAAGCAATCGTAGAGTGACTAATGGAGCGGTTCTGTTGGCTAACAAAGCAAGGCAACTAAACTTTAAAGATCTCTCATGATATGCTGAGAAATCGCGGGGAAAAATTGGGGATGCAATTCCAAGATCCTGCGATAGATTGTACGCCCAATGATCACTTATGGAGCGGTTCTGTGGGCTAACAAAGCCAGACAACTAAACTTTGCGCAAGACACTAGCTAAGGTACAAAGGCGTCTGTGTAACCAGGGCTATGAGAACCTGTCCTACAACCACTATGAAAGTCATACTGGAACTTACACCCCTGCACATGTATGTGGAAACACAACAGAAGAGGGCTCTGTGTAGATTGACAAGGACCGTAAACGGGCCTGAAAGTCTCATCTCAAGTAGATATAGGCATAGAGATAGCAGCAGACCAACCGTCAGATGGTCGAAACATGATCAAAGGCCATGCCAGATGTCAGTATACCGAAAGACTTTAGAAACACGCCCAACAGCTTCACTAAGTTGTTTAAAACAAAGTGGAGCTACAAAACCCCATGGAGAGGTCCAGGAGATTAGATCAGTCACCTGGTATACCGACGAGTGTCTCACAGAACAGGGTTCGGACGCGGGGGTACAGAAATATTGTGAATCACTAGGCAAGTATACTAGCATCTTGCAGGCTTAAATCCACACTATTGAGAGATGCAATATTGAGAAAGGATATGAGCGCAAGAAATTTGCCATCCTATCGGATAGTCAATCCGCCATTAGAGCACTTACCTCTTATCTGGTAAAATCAAAATTGGTGTGGGAGTGCATCCAAAACCTTAGTGCTCTTGGCTGACGCAACAATATTACTATTGTGTAGATTCCAGGACATACTAGCATAGAAGGAAATGAGATTTCCAACGAACTTGTAAGAAAGGGGGCTGCAGCGCACTTTATTGGCCCAGAACCCTTCTGTGGTGTAGGCAAAGGCAAGCTGTGTAACCAGCTTAGGATTGATGAGGCACAATTTAAGCACAAACACTGGGTTAACATACTAGGCCGAGAGATATCAAGGAGTCTGGTAGGGACATACCATCTAAAAAGTTTCGATTCACTCATCAATCTCTTTAAGAATAATCTTAGGATGAGACGACAGGCCTACTCACAATACACTGTAAATTGAACTCTCAAATGGTGGATGGGGGTCACCTCGGATTCGGGGTCACTTGCAGATTCTATATGGAGGAAGAGGACACGTGCTTGCATGTGCTGACACAATGCCCGGCTCTCACGAACAGCCGCAGAAAATACTTGGGATTCTTCTATTCTTCGATTCTGCTAGTGATGTGAAACCTCTGGACCCAAAACGATCATGCAGAGGATAGGACTCAAATACGTACTTTGAACGTTCACAAATCTGCTTATAGTTAGGAATGTGGATAGAACACTTCGGTGGTTAAACAATGCACACAATGACCCTAGTCAAGCCCCCACATGCAACCGCATCACTATCAAACAGTACACTTTCATATTTCTGCATTTAAGTCCAAAGAGTGTGTACGAATGGTATCAGTGATGGTCTGTATCAGGTCACTAATCTTCAGAAATTAAACAGGACATCGCGCTACCTTCATTGGTGTTCGATGATCAAGGACCTTTCGTGTCTCACATATCGAGACATTGTTGAGAACAGCATTTTGTCTGGGTTTGAGGAACAGAACACCGCTGCGTACCATCTTTTGGATAGAAACAATCAATTTATTGAATAAACAAATCTAAATATTGTTCCTGCATACCACGGGTTTATTTGCTGTGGGGACATTTGAAGAGGGAAAATACAGCCAGGATAGGGTTACGGTACTTGAGCTTTAACACAATTCTATACTCAATTGTTGTGTTTTCCACTTACTTTTTCCCTTTCGCTTTTACATATTTTTTTGTTTTGTTTTGTTGGGACTTTTGATTGAAAGTCGCTTGAAGGCAATCTCTGTTATCAATTTGAATGCAAACAACATTTCCCAACGCCAGCCTCGTGTAATTCCTGAACTCAAAATCCTTTTCAGATTATGCATAATCATCCTTTAACCTACGACTATAATGCTGTTGATGATATTCCAAATTTTTTCTAATAATTTTATGAAGGTTTCGTGGCACACACGCAACGCCGAACGGCTTGCAACGCCCAGCGGGGGGGCAGATTCTTTAGAAAACCTTTATCTGTTTGTTTGCAGGAGCAGCGCTGGCAGTGCGTGCGGTTGATGCGCTCGAAAAACTGTCAATTTATAAGGATAGCAAACAAACAAATGAGAATGGAAAAAAGGATAGAGCAAATCACATCAAACCAAATTGAACCCGATGCTAACATTTTTATAAACGTGGCAGACACGCAGGGGCAATGTTGTTGTTGGTGTGTGGCACATTTGTATGCATTGCAAATGCGTAACATTGACAGAAGGCGCCTATCACAGGAACGCAAGCAGAAAGGACAACCGGCATGGGGGAGAGATGGGCATAAATTGATATGGGCATAAATTATACACATCATTATCGCCATACTTACGGGCCAAATATCTAATAGCAGCGAAGGTCAATGGAAGTGTCAGGGTATTTACCAGTATGGCCAAAACGACATTAAAGGCAACCGCCCTGCAAACAGCTTCATCTTCTCCCAAAGCTCATTTGTACAGTGTATTTAACTACGAGTATTGGAAGATTATCTGGCACTGATTTGGACCTGGTCTAAACACACACTTCCTTCGCAGATGAGGTACTCGAATAGCTTCACTCAAAAGTTCCAATTCTCAGTCAATCACTCTAAATGACATCCTTTTCACGTGTGAATTTAAGAGTATTGTGGCTTGCTTTGTAAAGGGAAATGCTAAAGGAATTAAATATGTGTATCCGCCAAACTTCAATGAAAACATGGCGAAAATCAAATATGAGTATCTTTCAAATAAACCCAAATAGGAGTATTGGGAAGGCAACACGAATTGAGAACTTTCAAACGAGCTGCGAGTATCTCCAACTTTATATATATGTATATATATATATATATATATATATATATATATATATATATATATATATATTTGTTGTTGTTGTTGTACATTTCTCTTTTCTTTTCACCGTACACCTTTGGTGATGGTTAGCAAAGACTGTTCTGCCTTTGAACTGATGCTGTCACTTGATTCTGGCAAACTTCGCCGAGCATCTCAAATTTATGTCAACTATTTTTCATTTTAAAAAACTACTGACAGAGGATTTTTCCTTAGAAAAGACTCTCAAACGCAAACTTTGCAATGTTAGACACCAACTGCATTCAATGTGACTTTGGAAGTGCATGAGAGCATGTGTGTTTGAGTGTTTGAGTGCGTTTGTGTGTTTGTGCATTGAAATTGCATTCCCAGTCCGGCTGCAGTGCGCACTTCAGTCTCTGTTTGCGCGCAACTGTTGCCGTCTTGAGAGCAGCCGCATTCTGGCCAAGTGTGACACAAGCGGCGTATCACAGAACGGCAAAGAGACAGACCGACAATCGAGTCTTTAAAATCAACATTACTGGGGTTCCTGGCCGGCATACGGGTGTGCGTGGCGTGTGCGTGTGCGTGTGTGTGTGTGTGTGTGTGCATGATTGAGCGCTGGCATTTTTATTACCAACACATGTGCACCATGTGACATGTGCCTGTCCGTGTTCGCCTTCTGCACATTTGACTTGCGAAATCGTTTTGTAAACAAATAAATTTGCAAACAATAAATATTCTTTATGGCTTCCATTTGGAGGAGCCGATTGTGCTCTTGTGTGTAATTTGTGCAAATAAAAATTTTTTCCGACTACAAAACCCGTTCCAAATGTTGCTCTATTGCATTTTATGATTTGCAGTAGTCCAATAAAAGAGCGTTTCCGTTGTTTGCCATTCCCAAATAATTAAGTACATAAATAAACTCAACAGAAAGGCATTTATTTAAGGGGCACTTCTGCTAGATAAGGAACGAATTTCTAACGAGAGAGGAACAGTGTAAGGAGCCACAACTTAGGTCCTGGCATATACTATGAAACTGAAATATGTGACAAAAGATTTCCTGGAAACTGAAGCGACTTCATATCTTACAAAATCACATTTGCAACATAACTAGCGATAGAAGACTCCGCTGTATTACAGCTACACCAAAATCCGCCCGAGAGTCGGGAACGACGATGATCGAATCTCAAGTAAAATTCCTCAATCGAACGGGATAAATGCATCTCATGATCCACTGCGGGGAAATTCTGCATTACACACATCGACCTTCATACTCCCAATGGTGGCCTGTCAGCAAAGAGTATACATGTATAGAGCTGGCATGACGAACGAAGTTATTGTTGCAAAAATTTTGTTCCAGGGGTTTTCTAGTAAAACCCTCGAACATAAATACACGCATTGCATGCCGCTTCCCCTTGCCGCTTAACGACTTTTGTGAAACCGCCTTCACTTCCATTTCACAAAATTTTGAGTGATCCAATCTCTATGTATGGATACTCTTTGGTGTCAGTCTATCCGAAGCCCAACCAATAGGCCACCAAATTTGTATCATACAGCCAGGAAAATTTGGTAGCAAACATCACAACTGCCTGGTTCGAACATGCTCAGTTATAGGTGAAGCTTTACAAACAGAAACAACGCGGTTAGACTAAAGAACATATTACGTTTATGTTCTTTGGTTAGACACAAGCAGATGCAGCTTGTGTATTGCGAATGCAATGAATAGATGCAACTTGTTTGTTGAGAATGAAATGAAAAGATGCAACTTGTGTGTTGCGAATGAGATGCAACTTGTGTGTTGCGAATGAAATGAAAAGATCCAACCTGTGTGTTGCGAATGCAATGAATAGATGCAACTTGTTTGTTGAGAATGAAATGAAAAGATGCAACTTGTGTGTTGCGAATGAGATGCAACTTGTGTGTTGCGAATGCAATGAAAAGATGCAACTTGTGTGTTGTGATTGAAAGGATATAAGTGTGAGCAGTGATTATTGACATAGAACTCTGAGTGAATCTTTCAGTGACTCAGACCCAAACGTCTGTTTTTTGAAGGCAAATGTGCATCGTGCCATGAAAGTCTCATCCCTAGCCAAAGAATGCCGCTCAGTGTTTTCTATTGCCATCTAGCCCTAGGTTCAAGATGCTTCTCACTGTTCTCACTGAAGTTGTTCAGTATCTCCTTCATAAATTACAAAACTGATGTCCGGCATTCCGTGTCTCAGAACTATTCAGCAGTTTTGTATCAACTTACTGAGGGATTCCAAGAAGCACATTAATGAATGCGATTATATTCGTATGGAAGACCAGAACAAAGCTGTCTAAAAAGAATCCTCAAATTCTATGGAAGGTCAAAGACCCTATGCAAGCAAGCATATATTTATGCCGATATGGAGGGAATGCAGCAACTTGAGGAGCCCAGCATAGACGCAAATTGCAACTTAACGTACAAAAATAATACGCAAGGAACATAAATCGCCAAAAGTAGACGCCTCAAAGTAAAACTGAATGTTGTGTGGTACTTGAAGGGTCTATGAAAGAGTATTCTTGTAATTTGGAGTATACGAGTATGAGGCTAACGCTGGTCTGTAGGCCATAGAGCAGGGGGATACTCTTCAAACTCCTCCAACTCTCTTATATACTCATCAAGGTCTCTTATATACTCCTCAAACTCTCTTATATACTCTTCAAACTCTCTTATATACACCTCAAACTCTCTTATATACTCCTCAAACTCTCTTACATACTCATCAAACTTTCTTATATACTCCTCAAACTCTCTTATATACTCTTCAAACTCTCTTATATAGTTCTACTACCAGTACATCGCTGTCATAGAGTTTCAATTTGTATGCAAGCTTCTAGAATTACTCCTTCGTTATCCTTAAGGAGTGAGTATATTAATCGAGTCGTACTCGACAAACTGTGTTTTCGCTGTGATCCGAAAGGCCGGAACCTTTCACTCAGACTCTTTGCCTTTTCATGTAATGAAAGCAAATTGGAAGCATTGGGGGGGCAGCCACCATCTAGTGGTAAGCATGCTAGACTCGCACCCCGAGGGTCGCAGGTTCAAATCCTGCCACGGGCTTGGTCTCCAAAATACTTCTTTCTATAAAAAAATGTTGAAAGCCTCTGTAGCTGGTACTCATTCCCCCAACACCTTGCACTCATAATTAATTATGTGGTGTAAGGTATAATAATAATAATAATGGAAGCATTGGGAGGGATTCTGGAAAACTACTCCGAGGATTTTCTCCTTTCATCCCATCCTCGAAAATCGACACCTACGATTCTGCTCACATGGCGGTAATCGCACTCAATAATGCCTCTCATTAAATGTTTATTCCGTCACATTTCTATCACTGTTTCTGCTGAAAAGGTTTCCGATTCGTGCTTAAATCACTTTCAATGAAATATCGAGAGCAGTTCACGCTCCGTCAGGCTTGTTCGAGTATGTTTACCTACACATATCCTTTGCTGTGAAGGGTGTTCAAAGTGTTTGAAATTGATGCAATGGATGAGTGCCGTGATAACAAGCAGCATCAACAAAGAAATCCAACGCCTGGCATTGATACAATTTACTGATAATGTGCCAGCTGCAGACACCGATTGACGCATTCTCGCGGCAGCTGTGTTTGGCAACTAAAACACAAACGAAATAAAAATTTAAGTTTTTTAAGTTTGGAATTTAACTTATTTTCTTTTTATTAGTCATAAAAACTACACGCACCCACACACACACACATACACACAGGCACAGGCACGTACGCATTTTGCTGAACACATCTGAAGTATGCTGCCAGCGAGGACCACGTTGAACAGCTCGAGCACACATCAACTGGAGAATGCTTCAAAAAAATCAGAGAGAAAAAACGATGTATAAAAACTGTATCTAATTTAAAATTTTCTTCTATTTCCGTATAATTAGCTAAACGGATATTGTACAGGTATTTTGTGATTCCACACGTTCGTTTATTTACACACAGTTTCAGTTGAAAGGATTAAAAATTGAGCGAACAGAAAACTAATCGTTGCTAACAAACAAAATAGATTAACAGCAATTTCTAATTTATATTTAAACAAAATGTGTAATAATGGAAATTTTGAGAGAGTCCTACGAACACCTTAGACCTTGATTGGGCATTAGTTATATTAGAATCAGACAATTCTTGTATCATAATTGGAAATTTGTCTTCTTGGGAGTGTCTGCTCAGACATCTCTCCTTCGTAAGTCGTGTCGTTAAATGCCATGATTTTGTAGGTAGGTGGGTAAAATGGCTGGCCTCAATTAGCAATAGTGCCGTTTTGTTGCCATGTCCTCGCGAGCCTAAAGAAAATGGTAATATACCTTTGTACATTTACAACCATCCACCATGGGGAGTAGCTGACAAATTTGGATAGGTCTGAAAGTTCTACGCTAGAGCTATCCAACTCTAACTCTAGATCTATAAGCTGCAGACTCTCCAGAAGAGGACTTCCGAGATATTTGAGTCTCAAGCGAGCGAGGGCTGGGCTGGGCAATCACAAAGAAAGTGTACGACTGTTTCTTTCTCTGACTTTTCCTGTGGGTCTTTACAGCTCCTGCCATGAGCATTGAACGGAATGCCCATTTTTTCAGCGTGTGAGCCGATAATCCAATGAGAGATCCATACAGAGGACTATAAGGTAGCCAATAGTCCTCTATGACCTGTGCAGGTAGCGATAAGGTTGCTAATTTTATGCCATCGTCTATTGAGAAGGTGGTTAGTTCTTTTTGCATTGTAATCAGGCCACATCATTCTAGAAATGGCACATATCGCAGTGTTTTTCCACAACTCGTGAGCCTTGCGGAGGAAGTGATTATAAATATTTGCCTTAACAATAGTTAAAGGGGGGCGCCCACGTCCATAAAGGAAAATACTTGATCGGTTTCCGTGGAGCCTCTTCGTGCTAGCTCATCAGCCCTCTCGTTGCCCTCAATGTTCCTGTGTCTCCGAACCCATACAAGGGATATTCTACTATTTCCTGACAATGATTTAAATTCCTCCGTGCAGAGTCCGACCAACTTAGAGCTGGTGAAAGGTGATGCTAGCGCCTTTATTGCCGCCTGGCTGCCGGAGTAAATGGATATGTTTTTGGTCAACTTGAGCCCCTGCAACGCTCTGCATGCCTGCCAAATTGCAAAGACCTCTGCTTGAAGGACACTTGATGTCGATGGCAATTTGAAGGAAAGCAGAAAATTGAGAGGTACTAAGTTCTGACCTTAGAGAACTTGAGTAGGGGGTGCCACAAGGACCTATACTTGGTCTGGTTTTATTTAGTATTGTTATAAATGGCATTGTACATTGTTGCATTGGTATATCCATTATTTCCTATATGCGGATGAAGCTCAGATTGGCTTATCAGAGGATTTTTGGAATGACCGAAGACCTCCAAGCGACTCTACTTATGGGCATGCCATATTAATTTCAAATTAAATACCTCTTAAACCAACGCTGTATGTGTGGCGCAATGTTCAAATGTAAAGGATTGTCTTCTACAGTTGATCCTGGGAAATACACCAATTTAATTTGATTTGACAGTTGCCGCCAGTCTTGGTTGCAAATTGGAGCCTACTTTGAGTTGCTCAAACTGTGTCCTTAGAAACTACTTTAAGTTGCTCAACCCATGTTAATTATACTATATCAAAGATTTTATATGTCCTTAGAAAGTATTTTGAGTTGTTCAAACCATGTTAATTATACTATATCAAAGATTTTATATGTCCTTAGAAGCTCCTTTGAGTTGTTCAAACCATGTTAATTATACTATATCACAGTTTTGCTATGTCCTTAGAATCTTGTGGTATTCAACTGACTTCGTTCCTCAGGATACGAACTTAAAATTAATGAGAACATTTGTAGTACCACTCGTGTATGGCAATGTGGAGAATGCCCTTTGAGCCCAATGACCGGGTTTTGAGGCAATAAATCACATGAAGCAGCTAAACCTTTAAAATTTCGTACAGATGCCCATGAAGGTTACCGAAGTCTTCATTAAAAATGTTAAGTCGATCAGCTAGTGCCACGCCCACTTCCAGTTTAGAGTGCCCCTAAGATTGTAAAGCATCGAAACGAAAGGTATAATTGGCACTAAATAACTCCTCCAGATTCTAAACGGAAATTGAATCATCTATCCCAATGTTCTGGAAGGATACTCGACTGTAGTCCAACTTGTTTTTTGAATTTCCGTAACAAAAATTAAACAGAAAAAGTTTAATAAATAAAATTAAAAAATATGCTTAAAATGCAAGAATAAAGTTCCATTAATTGTGTATTGTTACGAAAATTAGTTAACGCTAATAGTGCGGATCACTGGATTGTGTTAAAAATAATATCCTTGAATAGTATTTAATTATTTACCTTTTAATGGAAAGTCGATTCACTCAAAAAGTGGTAAAATAAAATAATTGAAAACAAAAATATCACAAGTTTGCCGTTTATGCGAAATCAGTCTTATCACGATTGCTTAAAAATCACTACTGAGCCAAACCGTGGAGCAGCGGCGACTTTTAACATTTTCGACTGGTTCCACTCCCACATACCCGAGAGCTAAGTCACCATTAGAGCGAAAGGGAAAGCCTCAGTGGTTGGTGGCGTACACAACTCAGTATGAGAGAGAGAGAGAGAGCGAGAGAGAGAGAGAGATAGAGATAGAGAGAGATAGAGAGAGAGAGAGGAATAGACAGAGAGAGAAGGGGAAGAGACGAGAGAGACAGACAGATACAGACAGAGATAAGGACACACAGAGAGACGAGGTATTACTTGCCCACTCCCAGACGAAGTATTGCTTAACGGCTATGTACCGTCTGGGAGGCGTCTGAGGAGGTGGTTTTAGTGGGTAAGAGCCCCACACTACTGGTGCGAGAGCGCCCAGTGTCTGTTTGCAGATTTCCACCTCCGTTCCAATACTGGAACACCAAAAAAATAAAAAAAAATCACACATAGAGAGAGACTGAGGGAGGGAAAGAGAGTAGAATGACAGACAGAGACAGAGAGAGATAAAGACACACAGAGAGATAGCGACTGAGGGAGGGAAAGAGACGAGATAAACAGACAGATACAGAAAGAGGGATAAAGACAGCGAGAGAGACAGAGAGAGAGAGAACTTAACTAAGGAGTTGCGTATGCCGTAAGCGAGAACGAAATAGTAATAGCAACCCTGGCGCTACGGATACATCAATTTTATACGTACTCTTTTTAATCCTTGTATAGTCCTGAATATCAAAATGAGTATTTAATGGCAATCTTTCAAGTTAATTACATAATTATTCATACTCGTGGAGGGAGTTGATTCTGCGAAACACTTTCTCTCAGATACGTACAAAAACCATTCAATTGAACTCTTTGTGATGGTTCGCCATTCAATGCACTCCATTGCTAGTGACATCCCTCCACGACTTTTGTAATCTTAGCGCTAACCAACTGATTCTACCGGCATGTTTTTCAAGAATCACACTTCTCATGATTTTCGTAACTAATATCACTTCTCTGAGTAGAATACTTCATATACTTCCTCTATCCAAATATACACTTCAAAGTTCCCGAGGTGGTGCCACAAACTACTTTTTAACTGAAGAACACTCATTAATATTCTATTTCCGTACTCATTAATATTCTAAGGAATCATTTTCATAACTCTTTGACAGCGAGATGAAAGTAATCAGGACCTGCGAAGTAATCAGGACCTGCGCTGCTTTCAGATTGCCATCCATATTTTTCAATATGCGTGGATCCAGACTTATCAATATCATTGGCTGTAAAGCACTTCAAGCAACTTGATATGCTGTGCGTTTAGGATGATACTGAAAGACAACCTTTTTCCTGGATTGGAGCTATTCAATTGTCGCTTTAGTTATCATCGCAGTTTCGTTATGGATCAATATCAAAATAAATTTTAAATATATATTTCTGTCGCCATCAAACCCGGTTGATAAATTAATATCATTATCTTAATGACTGAGTTAATGAATGAAGCAATAATAATGAAGCTCGCAACCACTTCTCTCACACAGTCATCGGTATGGTTGGCAAGCTGATTGACGCCGCGTCTAATTGTCTAGATTCTTTCATGTTTCGTTGGTCTTCGAACTGTGACCATGTCTAGAATCTTGTCTAGTATTTTACATCATGTTTCGTTGGTCTTCGAACTGTGACCATGTCTAGCACCTTGTCTAGAATCTTTCATCATATTTCATTGGTCTTCGAACTGTGACCATGTCTAGCATCTTGTCTAGAATCTTTCATCATGTTTCGTTGGTTTTCGAACTGTGATCTTATCTAGCACCTTGTCTAGAATCTTTCAATCTGTTTCGTTGGTCTTCGAACTGTGATCATATGGACTACATTTTATTACTGCTGAGAATCAGAGAAGTCCTTTATTGAAACAGTTTTCCACATTAGTTCAGCAGTAGCAATTCTAAGCACCTCTTTTCAAATTTGATTTCGTGTTCTTGGAAGTGCTTGCTACGAATTTAAGGGAATATTATTTTTTAATGATTTTTTGTTGGTTTTCTCTTTCAGTATCAATTTTGGCTTTTGTAGTTTTTTCTGCAGCTTTCTTATTCAAATTTGAATTTTTCCTTCTGCTGCAGTTCCTGAACAAATTTCATAGCGGCGAAGCAAACGCCCGCGGCTGTTGACACAAGTGGCAAAAAGGTTTTCCATTTAACCCGCGACAGAATTTTAAATTCAAATCAAATATTTATACAGCAGAATTATATTAAATATACAGATGTTCCTTTACTCCAGTTTTCCTGTACATTGAATACCATGTTCGTGCAATCTTCTGGTGCAGCAGCAGAGATTTTGTGTACTCTACAATTGAGACTATTCGATTTATGTTTGCTTGTTTGGCCAAGTAAGTGTGAATATTATACGTATTCTTAGCCTGACTCTCCGGAACTAAGATATTCTAGAGTTAAGGAATCATAAAGAGAAGTTTCCATATTGACTATAAAATATATATATATCGACTATATAAACATACTGCTCGTAACAAAGATTGTGAAGCGCTTACATCAACCCTGAACATTGTATTGAAACCCACACTGGAGTGCAAATGAGACGCTGCAATGAGAAAACACCTCATTGACTAAAGCTCTATTGACATATCCACCCCTCGGAAAGGATATTTTATAAATGCTCCGTTCTAACGAGCAAATCTTCTTGCTCATTCTTGCTTACCATAACTCTCCTAAAGTTTGAACTAATGTGGAAAATTCTTTCATCAAAGGACTTCTCTAATTCTCAGCAGAAATTAAGTGTAATCCACATGATCACAGTTCGAAGACCAACGAAACATGATGAAAGATCCTAGACAAGTAGACGTGAGCGTAATCCACATGATCACAGTTCGAAGACCAACACACATTTAAATATGACAAATAATTAATAATCATAAACATTTTCGTATTTATAATAATCAAAATAATAATATTAAATCACGCAGATCAGAGTAACGCAGAAGATGCCACCACCACTTCCATCCAACTAACGTAACGAACTATCAACTGATTAATCAATCAAACTGTGCCAATTGTATGCCAAATTTCATGACAATGCGACGAATGGTGCGGCTCTGCTGCAGAGACCGGCATGGAACAACGATTTATCACATTAAATGACCCAATTGTGTAGGAGGCGTACTCCAGAATTATTGGCCAAAAGGAGCAGCGTCGAATCAGTTGATTGTATTATTGTGGCAGGTGTTCTGTCGCCTCTGTTGAACTCGTTCTTTATCAGTAAAACTCTGACAATCTTCACATAGAAAACCCCTTCCGGACACGTATCACATATAATAGCAGCAAAAAAGGAGAGTGGGGATTCGACACACTTTCTTTATTTTGGCAAATGATCAGATTTGAATCGGCATTTGTTGCAGGAGGTTTCATTTAATAGCATAACTCAAACAGAATCGCCCATTTCTGCATGAACCCTGCAGTGAAAATGACTCGGTATTTGGAAATGAGCTCCAACCAGTTCGTTCCTGGGTATGGTACGGTTATACACTAAAAGCAAGCATATATCTAGCGTAGAGGACGAGGAATATTATTTAGATGAGCAACACAATAAAAAATAACACCAGCAAATGTAAGAAAGTCAAACGTAGTCCAGTTATGTGAGCCCACTTCAATCGAAGTGAAGTTGGGCCATAACTTTAAATTGCATGATTACGAAATGCAGACTCACACCTTTCAGATGCAGTTGAACAATTCGTGCTGGGAACTGACTACTTGTGGCCTCGACTGAGGAACTGACTGCTTGTGTCTTGAACTGAGTTCCTACAAGAAACTGACTGCTTGTTGACTGACTGAGTTTGTACAAGGAACTTACTGCTTGTGGCCTAACTGAGTTCCTAGAAGAAACTTACTGCTTCTGACCTGGACTGAGTTCCTACAAGAAACTGACTGCTTGTTGACTGACTGAGTTTGTACAAGGAACTTACTGCTTGTGGCCTAACTGAGTTCCTAGAAGAAACTTACTGCTTCTGACCTGGACTGACTTCCTACAAGACACTGACTGCTTGTGGCCTGGACTGAGTTCGTCCAAGGAACTGACTGCTTGTGGACTGACTGAATCTGGGACTTCCTATTTTCGGAAGTGCCTGCTTTTTTGCAACTACCACAGCACTAGTTCAGTGGCTAATTTTTGGGCACCACATGGAAATTTGACTGCAGGATATTTATGCAAAAATCTCAGCTCTCAAACTTGCTTACGAGTACATCATTCGGAAGGATATGATTGCGTATGCATTTTGAGCTAAATAAACTATGACATACGATCATGTTGGTGATGGACTTGAACTGATTTGCATGGATTGGCATGGCATGGAAATTACACTTTAAGGCAATTGGAGTTGAGGCATGAATTAGCATTCAAACTCCGTTTGTGGCCGTTGGAATTGGTCACACCTGCGGACATAGACAGAAACACAATCACAGTGATCACAACAATCACAAAAGTAAAATAGAAAGTCACGCACAAAATAAGAATATTTTCCTGTTTATGTTTAGTCGGAAAGTTTGGCACAGACACAAAACACATAAAAACATACTCAGAACTGTTGCGGCGTGGCATGAATCGGCGCGGCTTGGTGTGGCGTGCGAGTTCCTTGCACTGACTTTCACTTTTGCTTCAATTTGTTTGTTTCATGAACAGAATATTTTGGTTGGGGTTTTCCTTAAATATATATTTTAAATATTTACTTTACAAATAACACAACACAAAGATAGTTATTTAAAAAAAAAAATCACAGTGAGTTTTCCAAAAATCTTTTAAACAACAATTAATAAAAATATTTCTAAGTCAACTTGAATTTGTTGTTTGGTTCGTGTTTTGTTTTTGTTGGTTTTTTTTTTTTTTTTTTTTTTTCTTTAATTAAAATTATTATTTATATTTGAATATACACTTGGAGACTTGTTCAAATTTGTTGAATATTTTGGTTTTTTGAAAATGACTTCCGCTCGACACGTTTGCACGGCGCCAAGTCACAATTTGAACTGACAAACCTGCCACGAGTGCGTTCCGTGTGCGTCTGTGGCGGTACTTGCAGTGAAACTGCTGCCGACGAAGATTATGTTTGCCAATGTTGATATGTTGCAGGCTGGCTCGCTGCTGCCGCTGCCACTGCTTGTTTACAACTTCGTTGTTGTTGCTGCTGCTGGGAGCGCTGGGCCCGCATACTCGTCGATGCAAATGTTGAAGGAAGGCGCCACACAGACACACACGATCCACAAGCAAGCAACAGCACTGGCGAACTGATAAGCTGTGGGTGGACGAGTTGTCGCAGTCGGTGGCGGCGTTGGTGTCGGTGTCGGTGTTGGCGTCATTGGTCGTGGCGTTATCATGTGTCGGTGCTTGTGCCTTCGGCTGGGCGTATGAGTGCGGGTGGCCTGTCGCTGGCTGGCAGAGTCAAGTGCGCGGCACGCGCACACGGCCTAACGACGAACCAAACAACATCAAACCCACTCGCGCTCCTTCAGGTTCAACTCCGCCGTGCCAGTGCTGCCACACACGCCAAATAGCGTTGAACGCATTATGTTGATGTGCATAATTGGAAAGGTCCTGTTTAAAGAGATGACATCATTTATAACCCTCTTTATGAACTTTTGGTTATGATATTTTACAGATTTGTTGTCATTACTGACTTATCATAGCGCCCTTTAATAATGAGTTTTAGAAGCTTTTAATTTTTATTCATGTGTAATTATGAATGACGAGAAACACTATTTCCCCACACAGTCTATGATAATAGTCCACTTTTATAGTTCCCAGAGTCAGTGGGTAATGAAACTCATGTGTGTCAAGGGTCTCTTGGCTTATTGTTTGCTTTTATGTTGGAGCTTACAAAAGAAACTTTATTCATGTCTAATTATGAATGACGAGAAACACTATTTCCCCACACAGTCTATGATAATAGTCCACTTTTATAGTTCCCAGAGTTAGTGGGTAATGAAACTCATGTGTGTCAAGGGTCTCTTGGCTTTTATGTTGGAGGTTGCATGAGTAACTATGTAGTCCTCTTGAATGTGCCTGTTTTTTTGTGTTTTGGCCTCAACAATTCACATAAAAAGTGTCTCTGCATGTAGGTTAGGTTAGGTTATCGTGGCAGCCGGCCTACAGACCAACTCACTCAGGCCTCTATGGATCCATTGTGATACCACCGCGTAACACCGCACCTCTGCTTTACTCGTCAAACCATTTTGAAGCTCTAATAAAGTTCAGGATTTGTTTGACCTTCACGCCGGACACTTCCGTAAAAGAGTTGAAAGCGTATTTGCCTAAAGAGCCCGCTCTGCTTCTAGCTAGAGCCCGGCAACTACAGAAGAGATGTTCTACAGTCTCCTCCTCCTCATCAACCCCATGCTTTGGAATACTTTTTCAGCTCAACCCTATTTCTCCCTTCTCTATCGAGGAACAAGTTTTCATCCCCATACATTCAATTAAATGTTACTTATACGCTAAGACTGCTATTAAGAAATCTTCTCACAAGCCACACGATTTTATTCTATAATATATATTTATGTCCACCACAAACGATATCAAAGATATTATTATAAACCACATTTACCACATTTGTATCAGCCTCCTTCCAGGTGGCAACATGGCCGAAAAACATCCGCAGACTTCTTCTCTTCATCCTTGCCGACCACCCAACGCATGTACTCTTTAGTTGGCTGGCCTTTCTCTTAAGTAGCGGACGCTCCAGTGGCGTGCCAGGATGGTTGGAGTGTTCTGGCTGCTCTTTGTGGATGGTGTGTATTGTAATTGTGTTGGTCGGGCGCTGGTAGGCACCTGCACGTGCCATCGCCGAAAGCTGCCTGAATACGCGCTCATTCGCATTTGTTGTCTGACTGTGTGATGCGCTGTCGTGCTTGGAGTGGTCCGTCCTGCTTTTCGAAACGTTTTTATGAATGGAAACGTATTTTCCTTTGAAGGATTGACTTTTTCTTTTATGAAGACAAAAAACAAGAAAAATGTAAAAACCATAAAAGCAGGAAGGAAACATTTTTATTTAATTTTCTTGTTAATTTTCACGTTTTTCTATGAATTACTTTCTATTCGCTTTGATATGGACTTTTCAATTAAAATCATGCACGCCCACATGCCCTCAGTGAACATTTCCGCGACGTCATAATTGAAGTTGAAATTAAACAAAAATATTCTTAGTAAATAAGTCAAAGGTAACAATTCTTCCTTTTAGCCGTACCCGAATCGGGGAAGCTCAGAACGTCCATGGCGGTGGTGCAGGAGCAACATTTTTGTATATTAGAAACGGCACAGTTTGCACGAAACCATAAGTTTGGTTGCATAAACTTATCGCTGAGTAATAATTGAGCTCAACTTCAGCAAATATCCTTTGCGTAACAGCGTTCACATTGTTCCCCACTTCAATGAAATCCCCAATTAAATGAGTTCTTAAGTTTTTGGTCCCAACATCAGTTGCTCAATCATTCAGGCATTCCAGCTCTGGGCAGACGAGGACACGAACAAATCTCGCCATACCTCAAATAATTAATAAAGGCATCAGTGAAAAAGGACACACGACAAATTGCATTGCAATAAGCGTTCGGTTTGAATTGGCCCCAAGCACACGAACGAAGGAGAGTGTCACACAAAATGGGTTCGGTAGCAACTCTCCACTAACTCTATGCCGACCAGTCGGTAGGTGGGGATATGTAAAGTAAGATAAGCCCAAGTTAGTATTGAAACCAGTTTGGATATGTGCCTCTAACTCTCTTCCAAACTGGTTTAGTCGGCTTCGTGTGATTCGAGTCAATGCGACCCTTGCAACCTGCAACGGAACGGATACGCAAGTGTACAAAAATAAAACAAACAACCAACAAAATTGCATTGAAAGCAGACCATCAATTTTGAAATGGCCGCTTCCTCACGCGAGCCGACATTGTGGTCTGAAGAAAAATATGAAATGCAGAGAAAACGGAAAAAAGAACCCAATTCAATGTCAGTCGTCGCTAGCGGCATCAGATGCTCGTATGCAGATATCCAACAAATTGCCTTGGAACGGTATTTCAAACATACACAACACAAACCATCTGTCCCAATGATTCCAGCCCTGCAGTTATGGGAAGCGGCCAACATTCTCGGAGCTTTCGGTTGAATCCATCATGTACCGAACCAGTGATACCTTCCGCAAATCAGAAAGAGGTGAGATCGATCTGGACCTCCGACAACCCCTGTGTGGTGCACTCGCTCAGTAGCAGGGGATGTTGTGAATTCCGCATTTTCGATATTCAGTTGCATGCCTAATCCAAAGTGAGTTTATTCTAAAGGCAAATGCAAGAAAAAAGTTGTGTAAACTGAAGATATGAATGTGTAAAAAAGAGCAACTTAAAACAAATATGAAAAAAATTGCATTTTTGGGATTTATGTTTAGGGAGAATTTTGTTTTTAACAAATTTTTATGAATTTCTGCACTCAATTTTTATTTTGATCAGCTTCGTTTACGTTTATTCCTTCTGTTGGATCATTTACAAGGATCCAAATTCAACTCTAGAATGTTGCACATTAACGCTACCTTGGAATATCGGCTTCGTGCTCACTCGTTTGCGAACGGATGAGGCAGCATATTCACTTTTGATCAGCTGACGGCCGATTTCACTCACTAGGTCAACTTAAATCCTTTTGAGGACGTTATACATATCTTTAAGAAGAGAATAAAGGCCATTTTTCTGCTCTATGACTTTCTTTAAGCTCTATCTCCCTCTCTCTCTCTCTCTTTTACAACTTCTCCCGTAATCATTGAATACTGCTCCAAAATACAGACTGCTCCAAGACAGGATATTCTCTAACTATAACTACTCCTTATTATTTGCTCTTTCTATACGTTTACGTTCATTTGGATCAAGAAATTTCTAGCGTGAGCGTATATGGTGTTAAGTGAGGTTAGGTTGGAGTGGCAGCGAGAAACACACTCAGGGACAAATAGAGGCCCATTGTGATACCACGGATGGGGCGCTGCACACTCCCATTCAAGCCGAGTATAGTTACCGTTTAGACAGTGAGCGCCTATGCAACAGTATATGGTGCTACTTCCACCAAACTATCATCATCTATATACTCTATCATACTCTACCAAACTCATTATAGCTTTATCACTACCTGAAGCTCTTACGTGGGTCACTTGTTAACCTTTTAGTGCGTTCATTTTCAGATCATTGTCCCGGCTTTGCTGGCCAACAACCATACCTCAATATACCTTATCCTGTGGCTTAGGAAACATATTTCCTCCATCTTGCTAATTAAGAATTGCATAGGTTACTGGTCCACCTTTATCAACAGCAACTAATACACCAGCCAGTCTTCCGGAAATTAAACCTTTCTGTGGAGAATAACTATGCAATAAACGGCTATTATGCCGGTACCGCAAGCTTCAGTTAAAAATTCTCCTTGATCACCAATTAAGCCTCTTGATGGCGCTTAAAATGTTAATCTTGTTCTGCCATTACCAGAATGCCTCATTTCAGTTATTTTACCTAAACGAAAGCTTAGATTTTCCCTGAAGATTCCTCTATATTCATCAGCAATCCTCACATCAATTATGACTTCCTCTATGGACTCAAGATATTTACCGTCTTCTTCTTTAAAACACACTCGAGGACGGATACCAACAGCTCAAATCCTTCCCTGCTCATATTTCTAATTAGCACTCCTAGCTGTGATATCTAAAGGAAGGATTTTGACTACTATTGGAGCTTCCAGTTTATTATGTGCCACTGATGAGATCATATTTTCACGGTCCTGGTCCCAGATTATTTCAGAGATATCATTGCCTGCTGCGCCTTTGTTATCCATGCTTATACGGTTAAATTTATACAAACAGCGAATGGATTTCGTTAAGTTGTCTATAACTTGAATGGATTTAGTTAAGTTGTCTATAACTTGAATGGATTTAGTTAAGTTGTCTATAACTTGAATGGATTTAGTTAAGTTTTCTATAACTTTGTATGATAATTCCGTTGAAATTCCCATATCGCAACTGTCGAAGTTAGTGTGTTGTTTAACTTGCATCTCATGAAACACCGCCGCTCTCTATGACCGTTGAGCTTGAATGGCTGATCTAAGACTCACCTAGCCCTGTTCAAGGCCCATTGTGTCTATTTCAGTTAAAAATTGACGAACGATATATGTAATGAGCTGGAATATAAGGAGTAGATAGATACATTGTCTTCTCTTGACCAGTAAACAAAACCGCATTCTGAATAAATCTAACATTTTCACTACCGGATACTTTCCATATAGACATGTTAGGCTCTGCTTTTGATGTACTCATATTGACTCGGATCGAATTCTGAAAAAGCCGAATGTATTCGTCTCGGCCCACTTCATCATTCAAATCGATTATTAGTATATTCGGCCTACTTCGTTAACTATCCTACTCAGTAGTGCATATTGTTACAATATTTGCCTTTCTGACAACTTATACCAAGCCGAATACTCGGATTCGTATCGCTGGATTGTGTAATAAGTAAACAATTCCGTCTTAAGTTAGAACAATTGGCTTTATTAGTATTCGTCCAACTTACTATTGGTTTTAAAAGCCTGCTCAGTAGTTTCAGTACACTTTTTTATTTACTTCCGCTTTAACTGTTGATGTTACTACCACGGTGTACCGCTCTGCGACGATCACTGCTCAACTGCCTGTTACTAACACGATGTCCGCTCTGCAGCGATCACTGTTCAGTTGCCCGTTACTAACACGATGTTCACTCTGCGACTATAACTTCTCAACTCCCCGTTGCTAACACGATGTCCGCTCTGCAGCGATCACTGTTCAGTTGCCCGTTACTAACACGATGTTCACTCTGCTACTTTCACTGGTTTACGGATCGCTGCACTGCCACTTGTTAACTGATCTTGCCAATACGGCGCTCACTCTGCTGCTACTGACACTGGTCAACTGGTGCTGCTACTAAGATGTTCACTGTGCCATTGTCACTGGTTAACTGATCTTGCCAATACGGCGCTCACTCTGCTTGCTGCCACTCTCAGGATTCGACTATGATCACATTTCACTGATTGTTGCCTATGAGGTTCACTGTGCCACTGTCACTTGTTAACTGATCTTGCCAATACGGCGCTCACTGTGCTTGCTGCCACTCTCAGGATTCGACTATGATCACATTTCACTGCTTGTTGCCTAAGATCTTCACTTTGCCACTGTCACTGGTTACCTGATCTCGATGTTATTTGTGTGGCTGCTTATATACTTCTTGTATACCAGAACTCCTACTAGTCTTCGAACGCAGTTTCGCATGCCTTCTCGCGTGTATATTTTAGGGGTTGAAAATGACGCCTAGCCTAAAACTATGCAACAAATCAGACGGCGTGTTGATTTTGTAACTATATTAATTGATCAACTGTTCTCTGCAACTGTGTGAACGACATACGAGTACGAGTACGAGTATGATTCTTCCTATTTTGAGCTGGATTATTGGAGCGTTACCCAGAGAAACAAGTGATCGATCTGGTGTTTCAGTCATTCCACTTCTTCCTTATGATTTATTCTCTATTCTACAGACGAGTACGAGTATGCGTATCATTCTACTTATTTTGAGTGACTAAAGTGGTACCCAGAGAAATAAGTGTTCAATCTGGTGTTTCAGTCATTCCACTTCTTCCTTATGATATAATCTCTGTTGTGCCGGTTGTATCTTCTGTCTTCTTTCTTAGTTATTACTCAATCCTTATTCCTGTTCTTTCCTTAATTTGCTGCTCGTACTTCATCAATTTTAATCAATTTCTCATTGAATTTGCTATTTATTCCTTATAAGTTCGTTCATTGTTTCTTCTTTCCTATAATAAATTCATTGATTATGTCGCTGAAATGTTTACTCATATCCTTCGTGATCCTTGTTTGCCTGCTCTCTGTTCGTATGCGAATCTCAGTAAATAAATTAATGTTTTGTGATTTATGCCCGGTTCCGCTTTATTTGTTCCTTCACTTATTACGGCATTAAGGGAAAAGTTTTCCATTATTTTCATACTCGCATGTGGCCCCTTTTAAGGTCGCCACATTTGACGCCACTGCCTGACAAGATGCCATTCTGTTCGTTTTTTGTGTGCCAAGCAGCGCTTGCGGAATCCATTTACATATTAATGCCAAACTCGCTCACACAATGGAATTTGGCTCACTAAACGGCCGCAAGTGCGGCGGAGTGGTGGGCAAATGGGGAAAGGACGCGCGTGTGCCACTCGAGCGGGTTGACAAAAATATTATGCATAAAAGTTTAAAAACACACAACAAAGTTTACCTGCGAGTTCCGAGCAGGAATCACTAACAATTAACTAACTAAACTATAACAGTGTGTACCTACTTGAGAGGGTGTGTCTTGTGTGTGCGTGTGTGTGTGAGTGGTTCATAGTTCGCATTGTGGCGAGATTGCTGAGAGGTAGCTGATAACAACAATCACAGAACAACTCTTCCCAGCTTAGCATGATCTATTTAAACCCCATTTAGAGTCAGTTTCTATCCCAATTCGAGCATTCAGGACAGCATCCGGCTGCTGGTGACATCCGGAGTTCGCAGCACTTGACCGCATTTTTAATCCACTAAAAACGTAAATTCAACAAAAGCGCTTTGTAAACTCATCACTGCCTGTAAACGCCTCCCTCCGTTCACCCTTTCAGCGCACTCCCCCACTCCTTCGGCGTAATTGCTATGCACAACTTTTCGACTCGGCGGCTTTTCGTTGTTGTTCCTTCTGGCCCACTGTCAATCATGCACGACCATTTACATCCGCATAGCCGCATAGTGCGGTAAGCACGCCCTTAACGCCCGCACCACAGCACCGCACACTTTTGTGCATGCTCATGTTCACACATTATATGCAAATTTGGCCTTTTCAATTTGCAACGTTCGCAAATCGCATGCTGAAGGATTTCTTTCTGGCCCATATGCGGTCCACATACGCCGGGCGCGGACACGGACTCGAAATCCCTTTCGACCCTGCTTCCTACCCTAATCTTTGGCTTCACAAGCGCAGCAATTTTCTATTTTTTGCAATGATTTGCACACTTTCCCTTGCAGCAGCCACATGTGGCTTGTTGCCGTTGAACAACAGTTGAAAGTTCGGGACGCCTACTCTGACTGCCGTAGGAGGGAGCTTGGTGGCATAGGGCTCACTTCGTAGGCCAGGTTTATGATGGAATACTCGTACTCTCACTTTCGAGGAGTGGCACATATTCTACGAATATGAGTCCTGTGCCGTTCACTCAACGCCGCTTTAGGGCCTCGAGTGAATTGGTGCGACTATATATGTATGAGTGTGTTTGTAGGAGACTGTTTATGTTATAGCTTCAGCGTGCACGTGTGTGGGTGTGGTTGTGGATGAGAGTGTGAGTATGCAGTGTGTGAGTTAAAGTTCATGTTTATAAAACAGTTTGTTTTAGTGTGCTCGAATGTGTTTTGCTTATAAATTGCTGTTTAAAGGAACCCACTTTCCGCCTTTTGCTCTTGTTGTTGTAGTCCTTGTTATCTGATTACTGTTGTTTTTGTTGGTGACAATCACATTTAAAGCGTCTTAAGTATCATGGGGCAAAATGTTCCTCCTAATAGATAACTAAATATCCAATTTTATTTAATGTACACTCTTGCTTTAAGTGATTTCACTGGCCACCAGAAGGCCTAACAGCGGGTAGGGTAGCGAAGGTAGAAGATAAAATCGCCAAACAAATGACAACACCGAGGAGAATTCCTCAACTGCAGGGCACATCCTCGAAATATGCTCAGTTTTCTCATTTGGTTATACTCGTATCGCGGGGGAGCACAGGGCCGTATGCGGTTTCGTTGATAAGATGATATTTAAGATTAGCAGGTTATCAGCCTACCTTTCCGATTCTGGTGTCGATGTGTCGACTTTAACCACCAGACTTGCTGCCAACCTTTGGCTTCCTTTGCAACAGCATTTCCTCGGTTGCCGATGGTCCGGTTATACCGCCTTTGCTCGGTCGCCAGAGCCTCGTTTGTTATCGACAGGGGGTACCACGTGTAGGTGAGGTTGACTATTGGATGGAAGAGGCTATGTGTTCGCAGTTTCCATCCCAGACCCATCTTGTTTAGAGCTCAAAATGGGCCCCCCCCCCCACATTTGGTTATAAAGTTCCCCTTATTTTCGGCTCCAAGTTGCTGTCGGTGGTGTATAGAAACCTAGGAGAGCTTCCTTTAGTTGCCACCCTAAACTAATCTATGGAACACCACTAACATATTTTGGGCTCGGCTACCACGAAAGCTTGGGTACTTTGGCGTTGTTGTTTACTTTCGCCAATCAGTTGACGGCTCAGCCCACTAAGAATGACCATTACTTTGCTGTAGATGCTCAAATACCATTATGTATGGTGTAAAGTGGGCTTATCTCATTAGAGGATGCCAACCCGACAATTCTTAGAACTCTGTACAAATATCACGTTTGGTTCCGCCCTTGATATATGCCCTTTGATATATGCCCTTTGATATATGCCCTTTGATATATCCCCTTTGATATATGCCCTTTGATATATGCCCTTTGATATGTGCCCTTTGACATATGCCCTTTGATATGTGCCCTTTGATATATGCCCTTTGATATATGCCCTTTGATATATGCCCTTTGATATACGCCCTTTGATATATGCCCTTTGATATATGCCCTTTGATATATGCCCTTTGATATATGCCCTTTGATATATGCCCTTTGATATATGCCCTTTGATATATGCCCTTTGATATATGCCCTTTGATATATGCCCTTTGATATATGCCCTTTGATATATGCCCTTTGATATGTGCCCTTTGATATATGCCCTTTGATATATGCCCTTTGATATATGCCCTTTGATATGTGCCCTTTGATATATGCCCTTTGATATATGCCCTTTGATATATGCCCTTTGATATATGCCCTTTGATATATGCCCTTTGATATATGCCCTTTGATATATGCCCTTTGATATATGCCCTTTGATATATGCCCTTTGATATATGCCCTTTGATATATGCCCTTTGATATATGCCCTTTGATATATGCCCTTTGATATATGTCCTTTGATATATGCCCATTTATATATGCCCTTTGATATATGCCCTTTGATATATGCCCTTTGATATGTGCCCTTTGATATATGCCCTTTGATATATGCCCTTTGATATATGCCCTTTGATATATGCCCTTTGATATATGCCCTTTGATATATGCCCTTTGATATATGCCCTTTGATATATGCCCTTTGATATATGCCCTTTGATATATGCCCTTTGATATATGTCCTTTTCAAACAAGTAGTCCTAAGGAAAGATGGCATATTGATGATAGGATTTTCATCATACCTTCTTCAGCTTATATGAGTGTTCAAGCCCGATTGATTTGAAAATGTATGGTCCTGCTGAATTTTCTACGGTTGAAGGCCAAAATCTCGGAGCACTCATACTAAGCACAGACCTATTGCAGAGTAGATGGAAAAATGGGGTGTCCTTCTGCAGCTCTCATAGCAGTGATGCGAGTAATTGATTGCAGAAAATGTATGGCCCAGCCCAACCCAGTCCCTCATAGTGTCTTTCAGCAACCTTATGTTTATTTTGTGTTATTTTTAATTTCTTTTTCATGTATTTTGGTAGCTATTTTGACGCACAGCAAAGTGAAAGGCCCCCAATAGACGATCTAATGTTCGCCTTGTTTGTTTGTTTGTTTGTTTGCATTGAGTAGGAAGTGAGAGGAGCCGCGTTCGAGGGGGGGTTCGCATTAATGTTGACTCTTGCCAGGCAATCAATTTCAAGCGTATCGCATCAATCAAATCAAAAGGAAATCACATCAAAAAACTGCTGCTGCTGCTGCTGCAATAAATCAAATTATGGGCTTGACAAATTTATTTAAACTCCCCCCCACCAGCACCAGCTGGAGCTTGCCGGCTGATATGCGAGCGCCAATCAAATAAAATTGAATATAAAATTCCCAAAATCATGTATCAATTTTCGACTGATATGACTGTCATATTGCAACACACACACCCCAAATACAGGCACACTCAATCACACTCAATCACACACATGCACACATGCCCACCAATGCTAACATACTCACCAACAACACACATACACAACACCTTGCTCTGTCAGAGTAAGCCGGAACAGCGAAGTGGGTGCTTACGAATACGAAAACGTTGGCAACAGTATCCAAATGGCTTGCGAATGAAACTCTGAACGCTACAAGGGGAACAAAGGAGCTCTAAGCCCGGCTAACATCATGCACCTGAACTGGGAGAGTCAGTTGCAACGTGCTGGGTCTCCAAAATTCTGCTTGGTAAAAAATCCTTTTCGAGTCGAAGACCTCTGAAGCTGGTACTCATTCCCCCAACATCTTGCAGTCAGCATTAATTATGGTGTAAGATATAATAACAATGATATTCAATTACCGTCCATTGCAAAGAAGAGAAGCATCTGTGTCACCAGTCTGCAAAACCCCACTTAAAGAGTGGTGGAGTAGGAAGTGTGTGGAAGTGTTTGAAAGCCACGAGTGCTGCACTTCTCCACACTAATCACAGATGATGTTCTGTGTAGAGTTAGGTGCGTTACACCACCTTTAGCACTCCGTTACTCACCACCCCCTTTGCAAACCCCACGCACCCGCATATTGCATCAAGTTGTATGGAGACTCACAAAAATCCAGAAGATGACGCTACTGGGCCTCACTAGCAAAACGTAGACAATCCAAGCTCATGATTGGGGCCTATAACTCAAAACGTCCACAGTGACTATAACTCCACGTCTACAGTTAAGCACAAATAATTTCATAACTCTAACAAGCCACCTCACAGGCCACCTCACAGGCCCACTGCCGTTTCAGAAGCCACCTCATGAAACTGGGACTCTCACCAACAAACACGTATAGGTTCTGCACGGAGGCAGAAGAAATACCAGAGCACCTTCAAATGACCTGCGAAGCCTTAACTTGCAGCAGGAAGAAATATCTGGAGCATTACTGGCTCGAGGGCAGAGACATTTAGAGCAATGAACCTCAACTCAGTGCCAAGTTTCCTTAGAACTGTTGGACTAATAGAAGACCTTTAATAGGTACGTGCAGGAGGAGTACAATAGATCAAATTGGTCCAGGTACGTTTTCCCTCTGTATTTCATTCATTCATGGAGACACAGCTGCTAATATTTTACCCTACCTCACTACTGTATCTCTCTCCCTCTCTCTCTCTCTACCTTGCTCTCTTTCTCTCTCTTTTTCTGCCTCTCACTCTGTCTCTGTCTGTCTGTGTGGGTTTCCCTTTAAATTGTGCCATCCCACATGTTTAGCATCGCTCCCTTTGTCCGTCGCCTCGCCCAGGCTCCACTTGCACCGATTCGAATCCGCTGCTTTGGTTTTCTCCTTTTTCCGGTTTTGTTTGTGATTTTTGATTAAGCCGAAAACTTTTGTTCATAAAATGATGGAAATTTGCTTGTTTGTTGCCCTTCTATTGCTATCGTTGTTATTGTTGTTATTGTTGTTGTCGTCGTTGTTGTTGTTATTGTTGTTGTTGTTGTTGTTGTTGTTGTGGCATTTTGTAAGCTGCAAAATTTCCTTGAACAAACAAACAAACAAAATTCTTGGGGCAAATGCGCAACGGAAGCCATTTCAATGGTTGGATTTAATTTTAATAAAAATTCAGCATTTTGCATTTTCACTTTTCCTCGTGTTTTCTTTTTTTTTGTTTTGTTCTTGGTGTGGTTGTTGTTGTTGTTGTTTTATTTTTCACCATTTTTTGTTTGTAAACAAACATTGCAGACCAATGGCAACCGAACCAAACGCAGTCGAATAATTGAAAATATGATTTCATAGGAAAATATTTCCAAATAAATCCGAAAGTAAGCCTGAAAATTTCTGGTCATAATTTCCAAATTTTTTCATTTTTCTTTTTAAATATTTTCAGCACACTTTTCCGCACAGACTCTAAGTGAAAATTTATGGCAGCCGAGCGATGTTTTCAAGCGAAAGGGCGTAGTTGTCTTTGCCAGAGCGTAAATGAAAAACGTTCGCACACATTCGTGCAGTTTGTGCGAAATTAATTCAACTTTTGATATGCGAGTATGGCAATGTTGTTAATTTGTTTATGCTCCTCCTGCTCCTGCTCCTGCTACTGATACTAATGATGTTCATGATGATGGTGATGATGATGCTGATGATGATTGTAATAATGATGCTGCAACCATGCTAGCACCGCTCATAAACGAGCTTCCCATGAAGAGCCAAAGTGCGCAGCAGTTTAGCATTTTAGACCCAATGCAGTCGGAGGACACTCTGCAGGACCAAACGGCACAGCGAATACTGGTTTATGCGGGATACGGCAAATTGGAGATATAGAAGAGGGATTCCATTAGAATTTGTCACAGGAAGTAGTGGGAAACAAAGAGTTAATAGGATCAATCTTGAGCGAATACTGGTCCGTACGGGATACGGCAAATTGGAGATATAGAAGAGGGATTCCATTAGAATTTGTCACAGGAAGTAGTGGCAAACAAAGAGTTAATAGGATCAATCTTGAGCGAATACTGGTCCGTACGGGATACGGCAAATTGGAGATATAGAAGAGGGATTCCATTAGAATTTGTCACAAGAAGTAGTGGGAAACACACACTTAATAGGATCAATCTTCAGCGAATACTGGTTTGTGCGGGATACGGCAACTTGGAGATATAGAAGAGGGATTCCATAAGAATTAGTTACAGGAAGTAGTAGGAAACAAAGAGTTAATAGGGTCAATCTTCAGAAGGTTAGTGGCGACATTGAATTATTCGCGTGAACAAAAACTCTATCAACGTTCGTAAATTGATAATGAAAGGGCTGAAAGCTGCTATCACTGGAAATCATGCCTCTTAAAGTGGTAGGAAATTCTCATAAGTCCTCGTCCTCAGTCCTCTGAGGTAGGCCCTCGGTTTGTGATGTAAACTGAATTTCCTATTTGAAGCTAAATCGTTCCATGTGGATAGTGAACCTTAAGTCAATGGTCATCAAAGGTTAAAGTTGTTGAAAGTGCACCACTAAAAACCGCTGCGGCAGGAGCTCAGGTCAATGTAAACACTCATAATTAACTTCACAAGCGTGTTCTCCTCAATTTGAGTGCTGGTCTTCCATCAAAGCCCTTCAGAGTCACTATGGCTGAATGAAGTTTCCAACAGAACTCTTCAGAACCATGCGACTAGAAGATTTGAAGATCACAATAACATAATATTTTGTACTTCTTTGTCTCCCAGGATACTGTAGTGTTCAAGGAAACAAAATGGCTGACATGTTGACCAACTTTGTCAGAACAGTGAACAATACAATCAAGAAACAGCAAGTTATTGACGTCAATTCAGCGGGGACTGTGCAACAGAGTATTAACTACTTGGATAAAGAAAAATGGTCCCAAGCTGAGATCTGCCAAATAACGAATTATTTTGTGAAACACCGGGGCAGGACACCACCAAACTGTCTACTCAGTCTGATGAGAGAAGAGTCAGCTTTCAGTGCCCAACCCGCCAAGCACATTTTAACTTAAGAACTGCAAAGGAATGAAGTGTTTTGTGAAAGACCCGAGCACATTTTGTCTTCGATTAATATGCAATATTGGAGAAGAAAACAACTACTGTTTTGTGTACAAAGTCTGGAGAATGAACTATACTGAATGTACTTACCTTTACCTGATCTGACCTAAGATCAGATTCCTGAGCGGACCCAAGGAGTTTGATACAGATAGTACGATACCTTTCATGTTCCGACACTTTTATCCTCATTCTTGATTCTCTCTATTCTCCCCTTCAACGGATTCAGTGCTATGGGTGTTTCGTATTCCTGGCACCAAACCAATCAATCCAAGTACTAAGAAACTATTTTTAAGTTCCATCCAAAATAGGTCAACTAAATACCATGAAGCTTCTTTGAATAAGCTACAAGACTTTGTACGACAGGACAAGGAACGAATTGCCCTGCAGACCTCCACAAAATTACCGACTTCACGAACTTGGAAGTGGCCAGTAATGTAATGAAAGATACTGTAGAATAGTCAGGTCATAAAACTAAATTGCCCCATTACTGGAAATATTTATATAAGCAGTCACCTCATTGCTAATCCTTGCAAAGAACTCAGCACTCGCACCATAGAACAGATTCACCGAATTGTCCACAAGGCAAGAAGCAGTTCCTACGATTCTGCCACAATATTACTTTTGGCTCAAGCATTTGTCATTGTCTCCCACAATACCCACATTTGCCGGAAAATCATATAATCAGCGAACGAAAAACTTCCTGAACCAACTTCGATTTTGCTTCTAAATTTGTTTGGATTCTCATTCTATTTGGTACCCATGGGTCAGAGTAGCATGGGTAACTTTGAGCCCTATCATATATGACATGGACATTATGGCACCCCAACAAAGGCACGAGAGAGTGTCTCCTGGGGGTGCCCTCATTATTGTGTCCCAACTGCACTCCAACTGTCCCTAAGTAGTGCCTAAAACAACCGCGAACATGGAGTAACGCTTGGAATAGTCGTAATTAGAGTGAAAGGAAAACCCTGCGGAATATAGGACAAGCAACTGGATTGCGGCCCTTTACTCCCCCGCGGAGCCATTGGACCATATATATATATATATATATATATATATATATATATATATATATATATATATATATATATATATATATATATATATATATATATATATACGAGTATATATATAACTGGATTATAAATTTATGCGCCCTTGGCTTGCGCGTACAATTGCAGTGCTCCTTCAACGTTTGAGATCTTCATCTCGCATTCGCATGCCGCAATTGTACACCGTACTTGGGCTTATGAGGCTCTCCCTGCATTTCGCATCTGCTCACGTGCTTTGCTCATTTAACGCGAACTTTATGAGTTGCATTTTTTGTTAGAACTTTAAGTGGTCGCCTCCGGAATTACTGCACAAAAAGGGAGAAAGTGGCGGAGAGAAAAGCCAGCAAATATGCAGTAAGTGTGCTGCTGCCTTGGTTGACACAGAATTACCGCCGTCGCCCGAAAACAAACACATGCGAACCTTTTATGCAACGCTAGAGGTGCCCTTTCATAAAACCGTTCTGCAGATTCCGTTTTTTTAATCCTTTTTCCTTCATTAACATGTTCAGAGAAATGCTTGCAAGTGAATGAATAAAAAGAGAAAAAACAGACAAAGGAACGAGTCAGCACATTGCACGGCCAGCGGAAAGGATGTTTGGGCGGATGTGGTAGTCATAAAGTATAAAGTTGACTGCGTCCTCACATTAGCGCTGGAGTAGTGTGCCAGGAGCATTAACTACGGCTAATGTGGATCACAGTTCATCATAACTTTTTCTTGTTAACCATGAGACGCATCTATTTAGACAGCTACAACTATAAAGTGGCATTCTCACAGAGTATTGTCTTAAGTAAGAGGTCAGGTAATGGGTGAGATTAAATGTACAACCGGAAAATTACTTCTAGGATCACATATAATTATATTCCTGAAAGGAAATTGAATATAAAATAACTGCTTTATGAGCAGAACAAAACAGCAGTTTCTGTTGAGAGAACTTTTGAAGATTCGCTACATAAAAAAGTTCTCAATCTTCCGGAATTGTTTAGGATATCGTGCTTGAGGACTCAAAATCCAAGAGAGCTGAACTTTTGTGGCGAACATTCTCTCTCCAACTTCCCAGATACATTATATATTCGCAATGAAAAATCATGCGCCAGTATTTTCCCTTCAACCAGACCCCATTTGCGGACACCATTTATTTGAAAGTCATTTTAATATTGTTAAAAGTGTGCTTCTCTTGCTCAGCATAATCAGCTTACTTCTTAATTGGTAACAGAGTGGCCATCAACACTCTACTCTTCCTTCAATCTAGCAACAATTAACAACATAAAATGTAATAGTTTCACTGAAATACATGCAAATGAGCTTTGAAGATGAAATCCATGCTCGCACAAGGAATCTGAACCAATTTTCTACTCACATCAATCATAAAATGTCCTGTAGCGTTGATGAACGTGACAGTGAAACACTTTCCAGCATACGCAAGAAAGCGAATCGCTACGGAATGCATGGGGCCGCCAAACGATTTACAACAATGCCACATAAATCAGCGGAGGATGCAAACGAATCGGCCGCACCCTAACGACAATAGCACACCGTCGCCCCCCAACAACACCAACAACAACGAACGCGAACCTTAGACTGGGGAATATTTAGCGTCAATGTTGCAATGCAACAAGCACCGCTGTGATGACTGATGTCGCTGTGGACGCTGGTGCGCTATTCCTGCTCCTGCTGCTGAGAGTAACGGCGTTGCCTGCACCAACGACTCAGCATGCAGCTCTTCGTGTATCGCATTAATTTCGCTTCAGCGATTCCGCAAATTGGCAAAACGTATGTAATTAGCGTGACAAACGGCAACCGGCAAGCGAGCATCGCCAATGACAATGGCAACGGCGGTGATTGGAAGCATTGATTTCTTATTAAACCACTCTAAGCGCGCACTCTCCATTATGTCCGAAGACATGGCCAGTAATTGAGCGTTGCTGCTAATTAGATAGCTTTCAATTGTCGCTCATACGCACCGATGGACCGACCACTCGTGAATGGATTACTCGTAAATTGGACATTGAAGGACTATCATTCCATTAGCTGATTTGCCGTTCCACTTAAATTTCCTCCATATGCGTAATTAATGTCAACTGTGGAGTCCATCTTAGCTTGCGTATGTGTGCTGTTATAGGAGGACAGCAGTGGTGGCAGTTAACTGGCCACCATCACGAACATTTAAATATTATGCAATACATTGATTTAAGCAGCAACCACCATAATAAACCCTCCAGCAATCTTTCATTTAAATACATTTACTTCAGTTGTGCTTTTTGCTCCGCTTCATTAAATATAAACAAACATGCAAATTTGGTTCGAATCGAAGTCACTGCAATCTTGGCCTCAAGCATCGATCTCACACCACAATTGCACAAATAGCATGCTGCGTTACCCTCAGTGGGCGTGTGCGGTGACTTTGACAATGCCAGTGTTAGTGACACATACCTATAGAATGCAGCCCCCGCTTCGTTCGCCTCAGAGATCAGCAAACTGACAGACATCAAGTTCGCATGAATTGTCTTTACTCTCTTACTTGCCATGTGCAAATCCCCGCACGCCAGTAGTGGGCGGGGTCTTGTATGCGCTCGTGCGTAACCAAAATTGCCACAATAATGTGTGCACTCAACCTGAGCGTGTACGCAAAACCACGCCACCAGGTTCAAGGTTGGAAAATGACAACGTGAAAACAAGCAGAAAGAACCACAATAAAAGCAGCGCAAGTCACACAAAAGAAACACAACAACTGCCAGCGAAGAAGAAAACTATGAAAAGCAGAAAACAGCTGCAAGAAAAATTGAACAATTAAAGTTTGAAATATGAGTAGAGCAGCAGCGCAATTGTGATGTTGTCGGCCGCGCTGAAGAGAACTCATGCGATAGTCAGCTTAAAGACAGAGAGACAGCAGCAGTTCGAAATTTAAGCCAGAAATACACAAATTACTCCATTGGGAACGCTTTCAAAGTTGACTTTGACGTTTTCGGCTGCTTGTGGGAAAAGTTCATCCTCTCTCCTTCTCTTTAACTCTAATTCTCTTTTTCTCTCTGTGTTCCCTTCCCTGTCTCTGTCCCTATTTCACTCAGTCTCTGTATCTTTCTTACTCTATTTCACTCTGTCGTTCTCTCTTCTTCCTCTCTCTCTCATTCTCACTCATTATCTTTATTTTTCTCACTCTATTTCTTATTCTTCTTCCTCTTTCTCTCATTCTCGCTCTCTTTTTCTTATATTTTCCTCTCTTCTGTTTTCCTCTCTCGTTTTCCCTCTCTCCTTTTCCTTCTCTCTTTCCCCTCTCTCTTTTCCCTCTCTCTTTCTCTCTTTCTCACTCTCTCCTTCTTTCTATGTCTTTCTATCTATCTCTTTCTCACACTCTTTTTCCCTCTCTCAATTTTTTCTTCTATTCTGTTTTTTATCTTTTTCCTCTCTTTCTCTCTTTCTTTGTCTTATTCTCTCTTTCCGATTTATCCACTCCATCATTCATTCTGATTATCTACATTTTTCTCTATTTCTCTCTCTTTACCTCTGCCCCTCCTTCCCCTTATCTATCACAGCTTTCACTCCCTCTCTTTCTTTCACACTCTCTTTTATTGTCTCTTTCTCTCTATATCCTTCTCTCTATGTCTTTCTATCCATCTCTTTCTCGTTTTCCCTCTCTCCTTTTTCCTTCTCTCTTTTGCCCTCTCTTTCTCTCTATCTCCTTCTCTCTATGTCTTTCTATCCATCTCTTTCTATCCATCTCTTTCTCACAATCTTTTTCCCTCTCTCTTTTTCACTCTCAATTTTTTCTTCTATCTTGTAGTTTTTCTTTTTTTGTCTATTTCTCTCTTTCTGTCTTTCCGTTTCATCCCATTTTTTCTATTCCATTCTCTATATCTTTTTTTCTATTTCTCTCTCTCTCTCTCGCTTTACCTCTGCCCCTCCTTCCCTTTATATGTCACTCGTTCACTCCCTCTCTTTCTTTCTCACTTTGTTTCAGTCTCTCTTTGTCACTCTCTTTCACTCCCTTTCTTTTTCTCTATCTGCTTCTCTCTATGACTCTCTATCTATCTCTTTTTTTTCTTCCCTTTCTATTTTTCCCTCTCAATTTTTTCTTCTATCTTTTACTACATCTTTTTTCTCTATTCCTCCCTTGCTCTGTCTTCCTCTCTCTTTCCGTTTCATCCCCTCCATCTCTCTCTCTCTCTTTATCTATATTTTTCTCTATGTCTCTCTCTCTCTCTCCTTTACCTCTCTCCCTCTCTCCCTCCTCCCTCCTCCCTTTTCTCTGTCACTCTTTCACTCCCTCTCCTTCTTTCTCACTCTGTGTCAATCTCTCTTTCTCACTCTCATTCACTCTCTTTCTTTCTCTCTATCTCCTTCTCTCTATGTCTACCTATCTATCTATTTCTCACCCTCATCTTCTCTCTCTTTTTTTCCTCTCAATTGTTCCTTCTAGCATGTTCTTTATCTTTTTTCTCTGTTTCTCTGTTTCCCCGTCTTCCTTCCTCTTTCCGTTTCATCCCCTCCATCTCTCTCTAAATCTATATTTTTCTCTATTTTTCACTCTTTACCTCTCTCCCTTCTTCATTTTCTCTGCCACTCTTTCACTCCCTCTCTTTCTTTCACACTCTGTTTCAGTCTCACTTTCTCACTCTCTCTTTCTCTCTATCTCTCTCTCACCCTCTTTTCTCTTTCAAATCTATCTTTTTCCCTCTCTCTACTCTCTCTCAATCTCCCTCTCTTCTCTCTTTTTCTCTCTCTCTACCTTTATCTCTCTCTCAATCTCAAATCTCTCTCTCTCTTTATCTCTCTCGCAATCTCGGTGTTGTGCTGGTTGGTGCTTGGAACTCCAAAACGCAACAGAGTGCCCCTCGCACATCTATGATGTGTTCAGCACAATTTCACTGCATACTTTCAGGGTGCACCTTCGGCTTTTGTGCCTGATAGAAAACTGCAGGAAGTATGCTTTGCCTGCACGCTATTTGCCACCCAAGTTACTCACTTGAATCTTGTAATTACCACTCTTAGAACCATAATTTAAAAATGCTTTTGGTAAATATTATAGAGATAATAATGTATAATGGATGTAGCCTTCATCTAGGAGTAGAATATTGGGATGCCTTTCTAGTTTAGCAATATACCTCTTACTGAAATTAAAGATTTCTTGGTATATTGTTGGAATATTTTGGTCCTTTCGGATATACACATTTTAATGCTCCAAGGAGCACGCAAAACTTAAGCTTAGGCTCGTTGTAGCTTTTCGACATTAGAGGGACATGCTGTACCAGAGCTGGGTCCATATGTCTATATAGGCTTTATCATGGCTTTATAGAGTAAAACCTTCAAATCCTACTTAAGAGCCAGGTGACTTGTGTTTCTCTTCATCTGGTTGATTTTAGCGCTGATATGACTCGCTGCTGACTAATTACTACTCACTACCAAATATTCGAGTATATGTGATTAGTACGTAAAGTCTGCAGCATATTTTTAGGTGCCCTTAAGATTCTCTGAAGTTTACTCCCTGCTACTTGATATCGTAATGAAATGGATGTATCTAGTAATAGAAGTACAGAAAGCGACAAATTCGTTATCTTATCCGACAGTTCGAGTATTTGAAGGGGCTTCCAAATGAAGCGTATCCTCAGCTGCTTTCCTGGTGTCAAAGTGGGAACCTATGTGTATATGCAAGTGTGCGTATGTATGTTTGTATGCTTAGTTCAACAGGTGGAAGATCGAAAAGCATGATATCATATGATATGATCGGAAATAGTGGCAACCTGATACGAAATTTTGTTCGGTTTTACAGAATAGTGGGCCTAAATATCAATTGTAACCGTTCTTGCACCACTGCTCTTCGAAATTGTCTCCGTCATACCTGCTGTTGATGCTACACAAGGCCAACAACTGTATGAATTTACCCATATCTGTAGATAGTGAGCCGAAAGTGGAGAAGTAAAAATAGACTATGAAATCAAGCTCATCACACGAGTACGACTGCTTGCTGCCCTTTATAATTTTATCAATTTTCACTTTCCTATGGAGGAGTGTGGCGTCTGCGTCACTGTTGCTGTTGCCAATCCTGCTGCTCCTGACGTGTCTGTTGGTGCACACAAATAGAGCACAGTTCATTTATATACTCGGACATATATGTCTGACTCTGTGTGTACGTGTGTGCACATAAATCAACGCACTCAGTCAAGCGTTATCTGGTCTGTTGCATCTGATATTGTTGTCGTCTTTCTTGTTTGATTGGGTGTACAAATTTCGATATCGCACAAATTGTTATCGCCCATGGTATGCGTGTGGTTGTTGTTGCTGTTTCTGTTGTTGCTGGCGTGCTTATTATTCTAATGTCTGTCTGGAAACATGTCATTGTGATTTGTTTTCTGCTACGAAAGGTATTTCAATTCTGTGATAACGTTTTTATTGGCACTTAATTAATTGAATGTATGGGTATTTACTCGTATACGCGGTGAGAGGGAGGGGGAGGCTTTTGTGTAAACATCCGCATTATTATAATTTGGAATAATTTCATTACCATTTCATCCTAATAGAATGGAAGCACTGATGAGTTAGTGTGCTGTAATTCTTGTTGGATACTTTGAGCTGTAGAGCTGTCTGCTGTGTTCAGATATATTCGTTCCATTGCTCGCTCAGCTCAGCTCAGTCCAGTAGAACGGACAGCGAAGATTCAGCTCATTTACATAAGTACGGTGTTCAGTTACGTGTACGGCTCAGACCACACCTGAGTCCCTGGCACAAGAGATCTCTGTGGTCGCAGTGCCTTAGGGCGATGGCCCAACCCTTAACATTACACCTGAGTCCAATCTACTTAGTTTGATTTGTGAACTCGATAAGTTGCTTGAAGTCTATCTAAAAAATTGCCTTCAGGTCATGACAGAACGATTTACTAGTATAAGTAATAAGGATCTGGAGAAGGCCGGACAGTTTAAAATTAATCTACTTTGGTCTCCAATCTCCTTTGTTCTTTGGTTTACAACTTTATTTATTCTTTAGTCTACGATTTTGGTTGTTCTTTGGTCTCCGATGTCTTTTGTTCTTTGGTCTACGATTTGTTTTGATCTAAGGTCTCCGATTTCCTTTGTTCTTTGGTCTCCGATTTTCTTTGTTCTTTCGTCGTTGAGTTTTTTTAATCTTTGGTCTGCAATTTTTTCGTTCTTAGGTCCCCAAGTTTTTGGTGTACGATTTTTGTTTCTTGCTTAGTCTCCGATTTGCTTTGTTCTTTGGTTTCCGATTTCCTGCGTTCTTTGGTCTCCAACTTTCTTTCTTCTCTAGTCTCCAATGTTCTTTGTTCCTGGTCGTCAATTTTCTTTGTTCTTTGGTCGCCAATTGTCATTGTTTTTTGGTCTGGGAATTCCTTTGTCCTTGGTCTCCAACTTTCTTTCTTCTTTGGTCTTCGATTTTATTTTTTTTTTGGGCTGCGATTTTCTTTTTCTTTGCTCTCCGATGTTCTTTGTTCTTCATTCTCCGATCTCTTTTCTTTTGTGGTCAATTTTCTTTGTTTTTTGATCTACGATTTTCTTCTTTCTTTGGTCTGCAATGTCCGTTGTTCTTTAGTCTGCTATTACCTTTGTTCATACTTTGGTCTCCTCTGCTATTACCTTTCTTTGGTGGTCAACTTTCTTTGTTCTTTGGTCTCCAATTTCCTTTCTTGTTTGGTGTGCGATTTCTTTTGTTCTTTGATCTCCAACTTTCTTTCATCTTTGGTCTCCGATTTTTTTTCTTCTTTGGTATGCAATTTTCTTTTTTCTTCACTCTCCGATCTTCTTTGTTCCTGGTCGTCAATTTTCTTTGTTCTATGGTCGCCAATTTTCTTTATTCATTGGTCTGGGATTTACTTGGTCTTGGTCGCCAATTTTTTTGTTCTTTAGTCTGCGATTTCCTTTCTTTGGTGGCCAATTTTCTTTGTTCTTTGGTCTCCGATTTTCTTTCTCCTTTGGTCTGCAATTTTCTTTTTTCTTTACTCTCCGATCTTCTTTGTTCCTGGTCATCAATTTTCTTTGTTCTTCGGTCTTTGTTCTTGTTTGGTCTCCAATTTCCTTTGTTCTTTAGTGTAGGATTTTCTTTGTTCTTTGGTCTGAAATTCTACGATTTGGTTTTATGCAACTAAGCTTTTCATTCGTCCACTAGGATATGCAGGCATTGAATAAATGGGCATAAATGGGTAGCAATAGCCATGTTATTACCCCCAGTGTTATAGTTTATACTCCCAAATCATTCATATTTTATTAAATATAAATATATATTAAATTATATATTGTATGCAAATATTGTGAATTTTTGTTTTTTTTAGTTAGACGTAAAATTTTAAACAACCAATCTATTTTTTTAAATATTTTCGTAATTCACCTTTTTTCAAATTGGAAACTTGTCTAATTGAAGCATGTTCGTGTTCTAATTACTTTCACAACAACAACAACAACAGCAAAAACATAGCCGCAGCCTTCGTCTTTCCATGAAACCACAAACTGCACATAGTCGAATATTGGAAGTGCTCGTAAGTTAATGTTGTAACTATTTTTACAACAACCACATTACAATATTCGCCTTGTGTGGTTTATCATTTGGTAGCAGTGTTCCATCTTGTGTGTGTGTGTGCATGGTTGAATAGGTAAGCGGAATGGAAATATTTGGCACACAGCTTGGAAATTTGCTCATACTTGACACACACACACAACTCTCTCAATTGAGAGGAAGGCCACATATGCATGCGGCATGAATGAATGGTTGCGTGCATAATTGACATGCACGAGTTTAGTGCCTTCACTCAGATGCTCCATTTTGAGAACACTGAAACTGGAAAGTCTCTTCCTGTGCATGAGGGCCGTGCTAAGCTTTTATGAAATTAAAATTGGCAGTTTGTGGGATGATTTCTGTGTTCTTTAAAAATTCATTTCTTGAACCAATTTTTTCTCCTCTTTTTTTCGAATAAATTTTCAAGACGTTGTGTTTCTGTAAGCGGTTGATATTTAAATACAAGGCTGCAATCATTTGATATGATTCCATGCTAAATGTTTGATTCACTTGGCTCACTTACGCCACTTACCATTAAAACTGTGGAATAGCTCGAAAGGAAACCATGAAATTGAGCAAAAATTGTCGCCAAATATAGTCAATATTTTTGTGAGAGATGGATATGGTCATGAGCAACATTTCAGACTAAGTGCCGTAAGGTACGAAAATATTTGTAATTTCGAGTAAGGAAGAGTCCCAGTTCTAGTCTTGCATTCCAATGACACATTTTTAAGGCATTTTTGCCCACTTTGCAGCATTTCTTGCAGTCATCAATCCAATCACACAATCCATAATCAATATATGACATATTGATGCACGGATTGTGTGAATGTAAGCATCATTGATTCAAAGTTCGAGTTACTAAGGTGAGAGAAGGAGATTTCATTAATGAAAATGGTCGCGTAATTCAATCAACATATCTCGATTGAATAAACATATCTCGATTCAATCAACATAACTCGATTCAATCAACATATCTCGATTAAATCAACATAACTCGATTCAATCAACATAACTCGATTCAGTCAACATATATCGATTCAATCAACATATCTCGATTCAATCAACGTATCTCGATTCAATCAACATATCTCGATTCAATCAACATATCTCGATTCAATCAACGTATCTCGATTCAATCAGCATATCTCGATTCAATCCACATATCTCGATTCAATCAACATATCTCGATTCAGTCAACATATATCGATTCAATCAACATATCTCCATTCAATCAACATATCTCGATTCAATCAACATATCTCGATTCAATCAACGTATCTCGATTCAATCAACATAACTCGATTCAATCAACATAACTCGATTCAATCAACATATCTCGATTGAATAAACATATCTCGATTCAATCAACATAACTCGATTCAATCAACATATCTCGATTAAATCAACATAACTCGATTCAATCAACATAACTCGATTCAGTCAACATATATCGATTCAATCAACATATCTCGATTCAATCAACATATCTCGATTCAGTCAACATATCTCGATTCAATCAACATATCTCGCAAGCAATAAACTTGGGGCCAATGAACAACGAAAGTGCGGAAGAATATTTTTTTGTTGAAAATGGCAATGAACGTGCATTTCTGCTACGTACGCGCCAATTTTCGCAACGAAGAATGTATTTTAATTTGTTGTTGCGAAGAAAAAATTGCTGAATAGAGTTAATTTGTTAACTTTTATTACTAAATTCTGCTTAATTGAAAACGTGATATTCGTAAAAATCGCTTAATTCGGCCCAGCATGTGCTGTTTTCCATATTGCGCCCATCATGTGAAGGGCGGTGCCCACATTCTCCAACCCCAAACTGAGCATGCCTATGTCCGCCCGCTGTGTGTGGTCCTTTCCACACATCCCACTGACCCCACCAGTGTGGGGCATAGAAACAATTTGCATAATGGGCTTTTCTGAGATTTTTATTCTTACTTAACTACACGTAAATTAATTTAAAATGACGCCTGCTATTATGGTCGTTATGGTTGGGCTTTGTTGTTGTGGTCGCGGTTGCTGTCGATGTCGTTGTCGATGTCGCAGTCCATGTCGCAGTCCATGTCGCAGTCGCTGTCAATGCTGGCGGCGGAGTGTAAAATATCCACATGCTAAATTGGAGCAGAATCAACGGCAAGTGGCACATTTCTTACGATTGAGACTCACTCGAGCTCCAGTTGCGTCACAGATATCAACTTTCAGAGACAATAAAAAATACACAAACGTATTGAAATATTGAAATGCAGAGAAGAAGAACATCTGTATGTGTGTGTGTGTGTGTGTGTGTGTGTGTGTGTGTGTGTGTGTGTGTGTGTGTGCGAGTGACACAAATTTTCCAAATTGCCGCTGGTGAAGCGTAATTTGTGCTCCAGTTTATGTTGTGCATTGTTGTTTTTGCTCCTGTTGTTGTTGTTGTTGTTGTTGTTGTTGTTGTTGTTGTTGAAGTTGTCGTTGTTGCTGTTGTTGTTATTGTTGCTGTGTCGTACAAAACCGTATAGAAACAAAGAAGTCAGGGGAATCGGTTCCAGGAAGGGGCGTCCTTCTGCTACCAGCAACCCTGCATCACCGCCAACTGCTGAATGGCGCCGCAGCCCACGCGGTTCTGCATGAAGTCGGGGAAGTTGCTCTGCAGTACACGCATCGTGTTGCGCTTGTAATCGGGCACGGCGTGCGTGGCTAATTGGCAGGTCGGCGAGCGGTAGACGGGCTTGAAATTGCTCTCGACGAATGTGGAGTTGGTGTCCCAGCGGAAGACCTCGGCGTCGCCCTCGTTGCGGAAGAAAATCGCTGAGCCGTTGTCGGTGCCGATAATAACCATACGCGTCGGCTTCCTGCCCAAATCTGCGGAGAAGGAAGGTACCAATAAATGAAATAAACAAATTGACATAATTTTTCATAAGCAAAGGCGGTCCGGGGTCTGACATCGCTGTCATGTCGATTGAGGTTAATTGCATAAATGCGCAAAATAATGCTGAGGTAATTACGGAACATGATTGAATTAAATTGGAGTCGCGGATGTCGTGGCCACAACAAGACTCCTGGTTTAGCATTAGCCAGAAATCTGCCCTGTGACGGTTACGCTTTAAGTGCAGCTAATTAGCTAGAATTGGGGCACCAGTGAAAGCCTCATTTCATTCATTTCTTCATTTAAAATGTGCTCCTCTTCACTGCAACGCTACCACAAAAGACAACCATTGCTGTAGGATCGCTGCAGCATACTCAGCCTACGCACTCACCCATTATTCTGCCATCAGCGCCACCGGTCCTCAGGTACTCCGACTTCAGCGAGAACAACTTGAGCGTGCTCAGATAGGTGAAGTACAACTCCGTGGAGCCACAGTCCAGCCTGATCAGCGCTATGTACAGCACGTCGCGGGTGCGCGAACCAGCCGCCACCGCCTTCGGCAGCACGACTCGGAAGCCACGATCCGCTTGCAGATTGTACACAATGATGGCCCTGTTGGCCGCATCGCTGACATACACAAAGCAACCGCCGTCGGAGGCGTAGTCCACGACCAAGTACTGCAGCCGCGAACTGCTCGAGGTGAGACCCTCCAACGAAATTGTCTTCAACACTTTGCCCGTCTTCACCGACATAGCGACCACTTTGGGCGGACACTTGCGCACCGGTGTCTCCAGCGTGTTGACAATGCCCGTGTCCAGCACCCAGAGCACTTCATTCTGATCGACCACCAAATCGACCACCGATTGCAGGGCCTTGCAATTGCCCTCCTCCTGCATGTCCCAGCAGGGGTACGGCGTGAAGGTGGTGATACAGGTACCCGGCTTCACGGTGGACTTCACCAAAGTCGCGGGCACACCGCGTCTGTAGCGCGGCAGTGCCAAATAAATGGTATCCTGCACGATTTGCGCTCGTGTGGCAATCACATTCTTCGAGATGTATTTGTCGGAGCTCTTGAAGAGCGACTTAGTCGAGGCGCAGGGGAAGTCGAACTGACCGCCGGTCCACTGCACCACCGGCACCGACTCCGAGCACGACTTATCCGGCGTCCACAGGCCGTACTTGGTGCCCTGCGACTGCACGGCCACGGCCAACAAGCAGCCCGCCATTGCGACGAAGAACGTCGCTCGATTGCACAGCCACATCTTCGACTCGTCTGTCGCCTGCTGTGTACGTGGGGGTAGCGGGTATTTCCCAAATCCAAATTGCTGCACTGATTTCGCCGACTTCGACCTAAATCCAACGGAACGTATGATCTGCAAGCGGTCGCAACGAATTGGGCTTTTATAAAGTTTTCCATTTTCGCTGCCAAATCACATTCTTCGCATCGCAGACGTGCTTCTGCCGCGGCGCTAGTCTTCTATGCAGTTCTCCACTTCACTGTCAAGGGTGTCTTTTGTGTTGCTCGCTTGTACGTTTGTCGGAGCGTTTGTTTACGCTCTGCAAACCTTGACTTTTGCTGTTCTGCTTTGGAATTTTTCCGTCTCTTGCCGGGTACTCGCTAATGAGCCTTTGATTTTGTTTTACGTTTCGAGCGCGTACTTTCGCGGTAATTCTTTGGCTTAGTTAAAGAATTCGCTTCTCTTATTGCAACATGCAGCTGCGCGTCACAGTGGAGCGAAGCTCGCTTTCAATGAAAATATTCATGGAATTCCCGAAACTATTCAAATCAGTGTCAGATTCAAAACAAGAAAAAGCAGAAAGATCACGCGTCAGAAAGTTGAGCTGGGAGAGAATTCTGGAAATATGCAAAACTCTCCCACAACGATGAGTGGTCCAAGTCGATGCTTGAAATTGCTAAATACTCCCAGATGCCCTTAACAGAGTAATTTTATCGTTAATGGCTGCAAAACTACAAAGAAGCCAAGCGAGGGTGAAGTGGGCAGTGGCAGAAAAAGGTCACAGATAAACGAAGTCAAGGTAGGCTCGCTTAGGTTAGCTTCCTGTAGATCCTAGTGACAGCCTCGACCGCAAGTTTCTCTGTGTTAGGTTAGGTTGGGTTATCGTGGTAGCCGGTCCACAGACCAACTCACTCAGGCCTCTATGAGTCCATTGTGCTACCACCGCGTAACACCGCATCTCTACTTTACTCGTCAAACCATTTCGAAGCCCTAATAAAGCGCAGGGTTTGTTCGACCTTCGCATCGGACACTTCTTTAAGAGCACCTACAAAAGAGATGTTCCACAGTCTCCTCCTCCTCATCCTAACAACTTCTGCAGTATTCATGAGAGAATACTCCCAGCCTGAGAGCATGCCTGCCGAATAGCCAATGGCCAGTTATTCAAGCCACGACTTTAGAGATATCTTCCACCGATAGGGCAAGCAAGTCTCTAGATTTTCTCCTATCAAGCTTCGGCCGCATTAGCCAAGTCGTTAAGCAAGTGCCTTCGACTACCCAAGACCCATTGGCTTCACTCACGACAATATCCTTCAACATCAGTTTACAGGTGACAATTGGTATACCAACGTCGCATCTGTCCGTGCATAAAGGAAGGTTGGTGCCCCGTCTGGCTGGCTCATCATTTCACTGCGTTACTTGGCCTCCAATCTTATCGCAGTCTTCTCGTGTAATTGCGAATACTGATCTCAGACATTTCTCACATTAAGAATAAGGATTGAAAATCCCAAATGCAGGACTTTCTTCTAAAAACGGGTTTCCTCCTCCCCTTCCTGATCATTAAACACATTGTAATATTCCACACTTGGATGAAATGAACAACCCAAAATCCCACAAGGAAAGGTGGTCCGTTAAATGCCTTCATTTCATACTCTCATCAAAAGAGCAGTCGTGAAATATTTCCAAAGGGCTGTTCTGCAGTGAATCCATTGGGAAAAGGCCATAAATGCGTAATCTTTTATGGAGTAGTCGCGGATTGTCGGATTTAAAATTAAAATTCGTGGAGCACAAAAGACCAGGGGAAGATGGTTCCCGCAGTCCCAGCCAGCCGCAGTTAACAGCTCATGGAAACAGCCCGAAATACTTGGGCTCACTTCCCAGGGTCGCCTGCAAATTGATACTCGTACACAGTGGCCTTCGAAAAGTGCCCCTCTACGGTTCTGTGAAGTAATGGCCCCATCATTAGGGAGAACTTAATAAATGCCGGCAGCAACGTCACCAAATCAACATGCAAATAATTACTGCAGCTTTCCTTAATTGGCTGTTTAATTTTATTGTTTTTAAACCCTTTGAAGAGAGCCCTGGGCACCGAAATAAAAACACAATAACAACAAACCTCAGACAAGACCCGCTGAATTGCCATTAAAAAGAACTCGCACAGCAAAAAGGACTGCCACACAATTTGACAATGGCACATCAACAAATAACAGGCTCTTCACTTGTGACTGTGCCATTTGCTCGCACTGCCGAATCCATCCATGTCCTTCACATGCAATTGGAGACCCAAAATAAAAAGCTGAAAATATTTACATAACAAACCCCGCAAAAAGCGGAGCACATTTTGGGGCGCTTCTACGGTTTCGGCAAGTAGCAAAAATATGGGATGGGACAAAACGGAAGCACGCACTGAAGTTGGCAAAAAATGTTTGCCTACTCGCATCCTAAAAGTAGGAAAGAATTTTGCACACTGAAGGACTCAGAAAAGTTGCTCACAATTTGTCAACTAACAAGTTGGCCGTCAAGGCAATGAAAAGGAAAATTTAAAGCGCCTAAAATCATGCAAAATCTTTTACGACCTGTCAATCATAGAATTGTTATTTGCCAGCCCATGCCAGGTCACTGATCAGTGCACATACTCGCATGTTGCTCTGCGTTAATGAAAACCGCGGACGGCTTCATAAGCGTCTTATACAGCTACAATGGAGGAACTCTGAAAACCTGTAGCCAGGACAGCAATACGAGGATGTTCTCCGCTTGGTCAATGGGGAAAGCGCACAAGCAAATTCAATACACACATTTGGAGAGCAGCATGAAAATATAATTATTCGATTTACGCTTAATTTAAATGGCTTCGCCTCGCCTACGATATGCCCTGTAGGAAATTTCAATGACATTGCATGAGCTGCAGAAGGCGGCACAAAAGTTCCACATATCTCTCTGCAGAGTGGAAGCTATGAAGGGAATTTTTAGTGAAGGCTTGAGGAAATCTCTTTGAGGTAATCTTGGAAAGATGCTCGTGCTGACTAAGCCTATTCCTAGTGAGGAAATCTCTTTGAGGTAATCTTGGAAAGATGCTCGTGCTGACTAAGCCTATTCCTAGTGAGGAAATCTCTTTGAGGTAATCTTGGAAAGATGCTCGTGCTGACTAAGCCTATTCCTAGTGAGGAAATCTCTTTGAGGTAATCTTGGAAAGATGCTCGTGCTGACTAAGCCTATTCCTAGTGAGGAAATCTCTTTGAGGTAATCTTGGAAAGATGCTCGTGCAGACTGAGCCTATTCCTAGTGAGGAAATCTCTTTGAGGTAATCTTGGAAAGATGCTCGTGCTGACTAAGCCTATTCCTAGTGAGGAAATCTCTTTGAGGTGGTCTTAAAATGGTACTTGTGCAGACTGAGCCTATTCCTAGTGAGGAAATCTCTTTGAGGTAATCTTGGAAAGATGCTCGTGCTGACTAAGCCTATTCCTAGTGAGGAGATCTCTTTGAGGTAATCTTGGAAAGATGCTCGTGCTGACTAAGCCTATTCCTAGTGAGGAAATCTCTTTGAGGTAGTCTTAAAATGGTACTTGTGCAGACTGAGCCTATTCCTAGTGAGCAAATCTCTTTGAGGTGATCTTAAAAAGATGCTCGAGCTGACTGACCCTATTCCTAGTGAGGAAATCTCTTTGAGGTGGTCTTGAAATGGTACTTGTGCAGACTGAGCCTATTCCTAGTGAGGAAATCTCTTTGAGGTAATCTTGGAAAGATGCTCGTGCTGACTAAGCCTATTCCTAGTGAGGAAATCTCTTTGAGGTAATCTTGGAAAGATGCTCGTGCTGACTAAGCCTATTCCTAGTGAGGAAATCTCTTTGAGGTGATCTCGAAAAGATACTCGAGCTGACTGACCCTATTCCTAGTGAGGAAATCTCTTTGAGGTGGTCTTGAAATGGTACTTGTGCAGACTGAGCCTATTCCTAGTGAGGAAATCTCTTTGAGGTAATCTTGGAAAGATGCTCGTGCTGACTAAGCCTATTCCTAGTGAGGAAATCTCTTTGAGGTAATCTTGGAAAGATGCTCGTGCTGACTAAGCCTATTCCTAGTGAGGAAATCTCTTTGAGGTGATCTCGAAAAGATACTCGAGCTGACTGACCCTATTCCTAGTGAGGAAATCTCTTTGAGGTGGTCTGGAAATGGTACTTGTGCAGACTGAGCCTATTCCTAGTGAGGAAATCTCTTTGAGGTAATCTTGGAAAGATGCTCGTGCTGACTAAGCCTATTCCTAGTGAGGAAATCTCTTTGAGGTAATCTTGGAAAGATGCTCGTGCAGACTGAGCCTATTTCTAGTGAGAAAGTATCTTTGAGCTCTTAAAGTGATACTCGTCCTGACTAACCCTATAACTAGACACGAGTGACTATGTAGGCATGAATTGGCATGCCACTCCTATGTTCCTACAAGGGTGAGATAGCAGCCACTCTGTAAGTCCTCACGGCATCCTGCCTGCAACATGTTGAAGCTCTTCTCTCGTACAGAGGAACAACAATCCCCGCCATATGCTCTGTGGTGCTTTATCGCTTGTTTGTTTGGAGTGGGCAGAATAGTCTGAGCCAACCCCCTCCGTAGTTCGTTGCTGGACGCAATGGATGATTTTATATGGACATGTACACATCTATACTCATACACAAATATGTACGTGTGAGTATATATTTGCGTGCCTGCTGAGACAGACACAGCAACGCTATTAGCCTGTGTGTAGGCGCGTATTTCCTTATTCAATTTAAAATTGGCGCCGCCACACCGCGCATAGGGAAGCCTATTTCAAGGCGCACAAAGAGCAGCAAGAGAGATCATTACCAACAATTATTCCAATTCAATGATTGCGCAATAGCACACTAAATTAATTAAAATCGCCTATTTGCAAAATGCTCGCACAAGCACAGCGGCGGCAACAAGGAACACCGAACAAAGACGACGCTTAGTGTCCTGGTACAATGGGAGGGAATACACTTAAAGAAAAATATTAGACTGGGTTGCTTGGCAGTGAATTCATGGATAGTTTTGTAACAGTTCCCTATGCGAAGATTCACAACACACAAGTAAGAAGGCGTGGCATATTTGCATACATATTTAGACATGCATACGATTAGCAACCCCGTCTGGGCGGATTTTAGGAGCGACCTTTTCAAAACCCTTACAAATATTTCAATGTTATGTGATGCAAGTAATGTCGGGACGCGTATACAAATTGCCACTAAGCACACGCCCATTTCTCTTATATGCAACTACAGTGGACTGAGTTAAGACTGAGTTAGAAGAGCACCAGCTTTGCTCTGGCAGATGATGCAATAAACAAATTAGTATTCAACTTTAGGTGGGAACCAAGGCAGTTGTAGGCAGACCACCTCAGATGTATACTGACAAGCCCAGAAATCGCACATTCATCACTTACGAACTAGATAGGACTTATTGTGAACATATTGGTACATAGAGGCAGTGTTAAGCTCTGAGCGCCACTGGGCGTGATAACTCCACAATCACCCAATCACAGTTCACTAGCGGGTCAGTGGAGTTGTCGCAGTTAGTTTCAGAAAAATTCACCATGATGGCTCATACTGAGAACACCGAATGAGCCACATTCGTTGATGATTTCCCAACTACCATGCCTACGCCCTATCAGAAATCTACCAAACTGTGACAGCACTCCCATTTTATGTGTATACGCATAGTGTCCTACAGTTGCGCTAAGCTGCAGGGTATTCCGTAGTCGCTGTAACTCGCACGCAATCGACTTTGCTGGTCCTTTGTTGGAAATATTTTGCATGTGGCTTCATTTGTGATTTCCGTAAATGGCAAATCAAGTTGAAATTATATACAAATTGTTGTTGTTGTTCTTGTCTTCTTTGTGCGTATCTGGCACTGATTTTGTAGATGCCTGCATGGCTTAGCGCTCTTCTTCCCTAGCGCCCTTTTGTTGTGCCATATCCTTGTGAGCCCTATAGCAGAGCAGTTTGGCGCAGTAGTGCGGCGCCGCTTCCATTGTTGGCAATCTGTCGACCTCGTCGTCGTCGTCGTCGTCGTCATCGTCGTCGTCATCGTCGTCGTCGTCGTCGTCGTCGTCGTCTCTGTTGTCGCTGCAGTCAACTTACAACAACAACAAGGGCCAAATTGTAAAGAATATTATTAGTATCTTGGGAAAGAAGAAACAGGAAACGGAAAAGGCAAAAAAGTATATTCACAATTCAGGAAATGCTGTGTAAACTTTGTCATTGGATCATTTTGGAACAGCCACAATTGCAAATCATTTTAATTTCATTTTAATGCACATTGAAAAACGGAGAAAATTGCACCAGTATGTGGTGGAAATTCATTCAAGACCTTGGACTACAGGCAAACTGAAAGCATCCTTCAGCAAACGCAACGTAATCTTGAACTCAGCTCCACTGTTAACTTGGACTAAACTTCAATTTTACTTATTTCCGGGCGTTTATTCCAACCGCATCTGGCAAAGATTTCAGCTGCACCGACGCTCAGCCAATCATCAGCCAAGATAGGTGTGGACAAACTGCAATGAAACTGTGCCAATAAATTCTCAAGCAGAGCACAATTTTGGTACTGAGACCTCGCCTCGCCCAAGGGAGACACACCAACGCCAATGTTGGAAATAATCCCTGAGTTCAGCTCTTAGAATACAACTTTGCTCCAAAACGCTCTGCTTAAAGCAGCTTAAACCTTCTTTCCATAGAAGCACACTACACTTCCGACTTGAGACTTTTTGTACGCCCTACAGCCGCCCAAACACACATAGGCATGAACTCAAATGAGACACGGACATCATATGATAGCTTATTTCCGTTGATGTGCCGATTCGGATGGGACAGGTTGAATCTCTTCGTTTAGCCTCGTAGGCACGTCCACATCAGTACGCGTAGGTAGGTAGGAGTGGCAGCTTAGTTTATCAGTACTCGTATTCCGGCATAAATTACAGACAGGTGTAAGTATCTAAAACTGAAAGGATCTGACTCCATCTTCCTCTTCATTCCATCTCCACTTCATTTGTTTTGCCTTTGCTCTGAACCTCGCCAACACCCCTGCAGAAAAGTGGATTACACAAGCAACGAGCGGATAAACGGAACAGCGCTTTCATCGCTCACTTACTCGATACTGAAAGGTTTCAATCTAATATACGCAGGTCGATCACAGAGGTTGTTGGCTACCAGTAGGATTATTGGGAACACCTGATATATGTTTGATGACTTTCCCATGGAGTAATAAAAGTTATTGCGAACTCGGCTTGTCTTTACACTTACTTCCACAGTTCGAAGTACTTACTCTATGCATAGTTCTGTGTCACTGGTATAGGCGTAGTATTTAACACAGCATCACAATATAAGTTCAGTAATAGATTGACGGGTGCCATCGCAGACGTATTGTAAGAATTGTCCTGGTATCTTAGACTAATACCAGGACAATTCTTACAATACGTCTTTGGAGTATGAGTTGTATCGAATTTTTAATAACTTTGCAAGCCTGGCTAACACCAAAGTCTGTCAATTGCTTCTTTCATACGTAAACTAGATGCGAAGCACCACTTCACAGATGACGAGTAATGCAAAGAGAAACTTTAGTGTGGGTACTGAAAGTTTTTTTTTGTGGTAAATTTGGCAATCAAATGATTTCAAGCATAGTCAATATATAACTTCAAGCAGAATCAATATATAATATATAATTATATTAATTTGCTTTTCTAGCGAGTTCAAGAAAAACAAATTAATTAAATTTCCACCGGAGGTCGGGAAACAATTAACACTATATAAAGGGTTTTTCAAAAGAAACGCTACAAAAGTAAATCGATAGTGACAGCAAACGACGCCATATTTCTTCCCGCTCTTTTGACATTTCTCTTCAGTAAAGTTTGCCATTTCATCATGCAAAGATATACGAGCCAACAACGAGTCGAAATTATTAAAATTTACTACCGAAATTTGGAGTCAGTCGCCTCAACTTTAAGAGCGCTACGTCCAATTTCTGATGAGGCTCATTTCTGGCTGAATGGCATCGAACGTACTTTCACAGGAATAAAGAATTTCATTGATATCTAAAACCGGTTTTGCTTTTGTAGCGCTCTTATTGAAAAACCCGATATTTATATTTTTGATTTTATTGTTTATTTTTAAAGTTGAATTTGCTTTGAAATGCATTTTATTTTTAATATTATTTAATTATTTATTTTTATTTCTAAATTTAATTCTAATTTTAATCTGTTTTTCAACGTTTTAAAGCGAATAAACTGGTTAACCCAGTGCATGTTTCCCTCGGCGGTCTGCGTTCTCGTTACCAGAGATTCCTGCGTGTTATTGTATCTACAAAATACCTAATTTATAATTATGTTGGATGAGTTTATCGCGAATTTGTAACCTTGTTTTTTACCACATCAATGGTAGAGTTGCTATGATGGTCATCTTCTTGGCTTTTCCAGAAAATTCTGCATGCATTATGGCACAAGCTGCAAACCATACGACACTCAGCCCAAATCGATACTGGCACTTCCGAGGAAGGCTTGCAGAAAGGTAGTAGAAATGCTCACAGGTCAGTGTCTAACGGCGTTACACGCTAAAAGGATGGGACTCACAAACAACAATGAATGCAGGAAATGTGGGGAGCAAGGCTCAAGAAAAATATACTGTGGCTAAGCCCCGCATTATCAAAAACGCGCTTATCACATCTGGAAGATCCCTGGTTTAAACGACTAGAAGAGGTCGCACAACTAGGGATAGTTTTGCTCTTAAGATTTGCTAAGAGCGTCTCTCTGTTGAACGATTCATACTACAGCTCTTAAATGGATATCAATCTGGCACCGCAAAGGACCTTGCAGGTCTATGTGTGGCCTTCACGGCCGGCCAGTCTAACCTAACCTAATCTACGTCACAATCTGCTGCAGTGAAGTTTGCACAATAATGATGTAGAAGACCTGTTGAAATACAGGCACCTACGTTATCAACAACATAGGATGCTGCGCCAAACCCGAGGCAGTATTTGAACCTGGGACCCTCGGCTGGCTTACCACTAGGATAATTAATATATAAAAGGTTAATTATATAGACCGTTATATAATTCAGTGAGTCGCCAGGTCGTGATTCTAAATAAAATTGAATTCACATTCAATAAGAAATAAAGTTGTGAAGTTCAATTTTCTGTTGGGATGATGAAAGCATGCATAAATACACTCTCACACACACTTTTACGATCTCTTACTCCCTCTCTCTCTCTCTCTCTCTCTCTCACTTTTTTTGCTTCCAATTGGCTGACATATTTGGTACACTCGCAGAATGCAATTCCAAACAGGAAATTATGATTTTATAAAATTTTTTTTTTTGTTATTGTTAAGTTTTTGTTTGCGTTTTTTTTGTTTCGCTGCTTGTTTTCTTTTCTTATATTTGATTTAATAAATCCACAGAAACAAATCGCGCAAAGTGAAAACGCAAACAAACGAAAACTGATGAAATGGAAAAATAAACGATATTGGAAAAAATTCGGGAAAATTCACACCGAAATGCGGCATCTCCAGCGCGGCGCGGCGTGGGAATAATCGCGCTGCATAATTTATACGAAAATCCGAGTAAATACGTTGAGGAAGCACCCACAGCTCAGTACCCGTATCCGCAGCGGCGGCACTGGGCGGATGGGGTGGTCGGTCGCTACTGCTGCGGTACTGGCGCTGTGGCCGACTGGGACTGACTGACGGCGCGCACAGGAAATTGAAATGCTGGCGAAATTAAGCGAATTAAATGTAAATAAATCTGTCAAAATTAGATGCGTTTGTTTGACAGCTCACGCCGCCAAGCGAGTTGTGTAGCCTGGGATTAGCGGAGTAGTGGGTTTGCAGCATTTGAATGCGAATGGTTGGTGCCGATGTACGAGTTTTCATGGGGATATGGGAGCTGCAGTGTTTGTGTGTGTGTGTGTTGTGTTTTTTTTTTTTTTTTTTTTAAGCTGCGGCCAAGGGGGTTAATCTTCTGAAGATACTGTCAGCCCGTGCTGAGCGTATGTACGATTCACTCATAAATTATTATTAGTGCCTACGTACTAAACCACCCCCCTTTCGCACTCTATCCTGTATTGCCGTCGGTACTTGCCAATTAAGGTATTCCTTCGCCGGGCAGGTGTGTTCAATTACTAATTGTTCATGCTATTGATCGAGCTAGTTGCTCGTCCCGTCGTAGCCTTGTCATTATCTGCACGACCATCTTATTGGCTTCTTCCCATGCCTTCTCCGAGCTGAGCATAAACTGTATCAATCCGGTCGGGGTTAGGGGCCTCCGCATCAATATTTCGAGGTGGTGACGTTGTGTTGCAAACCTTACGCACTCCAGGAGAACGTGCCTCGCATCCTCAATTTCATTGGCGCAATATAGACAATGGGGATCCTCCACATGCTTATATTTGTGCAAGTAATTTCTAAAATACCGAGGGCCCGATATGAGTTGCGTCAGATAGAAGTTCACGTGTGTATGTGTGTGTGTGTGTGTCTCTCTCTCTCTATGTGTATGTGTGTGTGTGTGTGTGTGCGTGTGTGTGTGTGTTTGTGTTTGTGTGTGATATGGGGCAGTGGTGGGTCCAATCCGGTATTCTTAGTGTCATCACCCCCAGTCCCCCAAAGATAAAGTGAGCAGGCAACGAATCCTCCTCATTCTGGCATGACAACCGCAGAGAAAATGCTTTGTTTCTTTTGCTGTCCTTCCTCCAGACAGGAGCTGCAGTTCGGATTCTCGATGATGCCTATGGTCGACATATGATGACCCCATGGAGTATGCCCTGTGATTACCCCAACCAATGATCGAATATCTTTCCTTCTAAGCGTAGCATTGAAAGCAGGTAATGTTTCTGGCGCGAGACCGAAAACGGGCGACTATGATACGGTCAGAATATGGTCTCCAAATGTATCAGCGGACAGCGGGTTCATTCTAACACAGGTGGATCATAGTTGTCTTCTGAGTTCACCAGAGTACAGACAAGGCAGACCGTCCGTTGAGGTTGTTGTTCCAGAATCAGGCCATCTGGTTTCACTGAGGCCGAGAAAGAGTAGCTTGTAGTTGAAGAACTCTTTCATTACTTGGGAGAGGCGCGATGCTTCCAAGAGCGAACGAATATTCCATGTTCGAAATCTAGTCCTGTCATCAATTTAAAATCAGTTTGCTTTATTTGAGCTTTCTTTGTTGTGGTTTCATTGATAAGATGAAATTAAGATTAGCAGGGTATCAGCCTACTTTTCTAAGTCTAGTGTCGGGGGTTCCAACTTTAGCCTCCAGACATGCTACCAAATTGTTGGTTGTTTGCAACAGCATTTCCTCACTGCTTATGGTAGGGTAATATCGCCAGAGCCTCGTTTGCTAGCTAAGGGGGCACCACATAGGTTGACAATTGGATGGGAAAGACTATATAATCGGCAACTCCATATCATAATATAACATTCCCATCAGCAATGATTGGAATATATGAGGTTCCATCGGGTTTATAGGATTATAGGTGCATCAAATTCCGAACTTATCTCTACAATCTGGTAATTAGCCTAATTTTAAGTAATTCTAACCAAAATAAAACTTAAAAACTTCCTCAACATTTGCCAGTGGTGGGCAACAAAAATATTCAAAGAGCCGGGACAGCAACGATATCACACAATACCAACAATAAAATTATGGGAGCAAAAATTGTGTAGAACGGTGAATCTGACATTCAAACAACAGTCAAAAGACTACAAGCAACATTTCTAGAGATGTCAACTTTGTTTGGAACACGGTTGAAGGAGGAGGTTCCAACTATGCCTGCTCTATAGAGCTCCTGGCAAAGTCTGTATCCGCCGCTGGCACAGCACTGTTAAGTAAAGTTGGCATTTAAGATAGAGAGGGAGGAGAGAGAGAGAGTATTTATAATACTATTGACATTAGACCAAAGTACATTTTTCTGCTCCTTTGGGTTCTTTGGTTGCTGTACTCCAAAGTTTCAGACAAATGACGAGTTATTCAATATTGATTTAAAAACTATAAAATGCCCACAGCCCGGTACTTCAAGTGTAAGATTTGCACAATTGTGCTACAATTAAACGCTGAGCCAAAATAATGGGTAACCAGTTCAGCAAATATGAAAGTTGCTTCCAAGCGGATTTATCCGACGCTTTGCTCAGCAATCCCCAAACAAAAATTGCAACACCCTTTAAAAGAAGCAACCATATCGAAATCGGAACCCAACCATAAGACCCAAAGTAGCACGTCAACAAAGAAAGGTGTTTTGCCGATATGAAAATTGGCAACTCAGCGGAAGCGACTGCGGTCCAATTGATTCAGTGGAGCGCTGAGCCAAAAACACACTTTTCACGGGTGTACACACGCCTACTCAGAGGGCAGTCGGTCATTCAAAGGGCGGGAAATGTGTGGCACAGCCGCATTTTACCCATTGCTATTGACATGCTCTGCCGCAACGCTGTCCGCAAGCAGCCTTCTTGTTTAATTTGTAAATGCACCAGCAGCGAAGAGCAGAGCGGGAGGAGCACGCTCTGCCAACACATATCAACATTGAGCACACACAACACGCGTGCCTCCGCATGGAAGTCATAAAAAATCAAGCGGTTTCAGGAGCCTGTATATATTTGGCTGACAGCAACATGCACCACACACTTTGACTGCGGTTTTCTTTTGTTTTTTTGTATTATGTGACTCAGCTGATGTAATGACCCAAATGAGTTTCACCTATGTCTGCATCTGTCTCTCCCCCTTGATGTATATATCAGACAATACAGAGAAATAACTCCTGTTTTGCGCACACTAACACATGTGCAAAACTGTAGTAATGTGGCTGTTTTTCTTCAAAACTCTGATAAACAAGGACAGTTTTTTTAAACGTCAGAAAATTTGACGTGTGAGTGTCCCGTCTTTATGGTCTCTGGTATTTATATATTACCTGTACATCAAATTTCACTGAAACATATTCGCATTCGATTTGAACAATTTGTGTACGATCGCTCTGACTGGAATTTCCTTTGCCACCGTGTTCTAAGTGGCCTGCTGCATTGTGTATATCACCCCACTGACACACATTATTCGTTTATCACAAATCGAACTCCACACTTTCTTCGCGTCGCTTGTACCCTACACTTGCCCAAAAGGTATAATGCATTTACCACTAAGATGGGTCTCTATATATGTTGCTGATGATAACATGAAATTTCAATTTGCTGCAAACCAGATTCTTCGATCTCTAGGGCACCACATTAGCATGAGAATCACCCAAAATGACCTCTGTAAATTGTATAACGAAGATGAGGAAACAGCTGAACATCTGATTTGTCACTGTAATGGTCTCATATGGATCCGGCTTCGTTACTTAGGTAACCATTTCCTAGAACCGTCAGATATTGCGGACAAATCCCCTAAGAAAATTTCTGCATTCGTAATGACTACTAGACTTGTAGAGTATTTGTAAAAATAGAACGTGTCACAATAGGTCTATTTGGCCGCAGTTACTTGGGGCTAGTTCCCGCTCTCAGTACAATCTATTCTCATTGTCTGACTGAGGTCTGTCTGATTGAGGTCTGTTTGACTGGTCTGTTTGGGCGCAGTGACTTGGCAACTAGTTCCCGCTCTCAGTACAATCTATTCTCATTGTCTGACTGAGGTCTGTCTGATTGGGGTCTGTCTGACTGGTCTGTTTGGGCGCAGTGACTTGGGGCTAGTTCCCGCTCTCAGTACAATCTATTCTCATTGTCTGACTGAGGTCTGTCTGATTGAGGTCTGTCTGACTGGTCTGTTTGGGCGCAGTGACTTGGCGACTAGTTCCCGCTCTTAGTACAATCTATTCTCATTGTCTGACTGAGGTCTGCCTGATTGAGGTCTGTCTGACTGGTCTGTTTGGGCGCAGTGACTTGGCGACTAGTTCCCGCTCTTAGTACAATCTATTCTCATTGTCTGACTGAGGTCTGTCTGATTGAGGTCTGTTTGACTGGTCTGTTTGGGCGCAGTGACTTGGCGACTAGTTCCCGCTCTCAGTACAATCTATTCTCATTGTCTGACTGAGGTCTGTCTGATTGAGGTCTGTTTGACTGGTCTGTTTGGGCGCAGTGACTTGGCAACTAGTTCCCGCTCTCAGTACAATCTATTCTCATTGTCTGACTGAGGTCTGTCTGATTGAGGTCTGTCTGACTGAGGTCTGTCTGCTCGCCTTGAATTATGTAACTCAATTTATACACAAAACAAGAATTCAGATAAGTTAAGATATGTGGGCGTGGCACTGATTATGTTATGTTCAAATTGAAATTATGTTTAATTTTCAAAAGGGTTTTCTGGTTTTTACTTGAGGGTAGAATAAAACCAAAAAATTGGGTTTCAGATCACTTCGCTCTTCACCCCATATTTTTCTTAAACATTTTTTGGGGTCTGTTATTTATTTGTTTATATATTATTACTTAAACAAAAATAACTTAAATTATTTTATTATGAGGGAGGAGCACAAGCTGCCAGGCTCCTCAGCTCCCTTTTACTATATAATTAAAGCTTATACAGTATTTAAAATATTTTTTTGCTGACAAAAATTGTAAAATTTACAATTGGTATCGGAATTCACACTTTTCAAAGAATTTGAGGGGTTTATTGAACTGTTTTCACGAATCATTACTTGGGACTATGTTTATAACTCCTTAACGACGCCTCCAAATAATATCGCCTTAAAAAAGTTTAAAAAGCCTCAAAATTTTCTATTAGAATTTTGTATATTATATCATTTTACTTCGAATTTGTACAATATAAGGCCGTTACTATATGGTAGCATAAAGCCGCAATATTCTAGTTTTATATTAATCGTTCTATAGCAATTATATGTTTTGTAATAGATGTGCATTATAATAAAAGTATTTGAACACATTTCCATTGGGGATAATTTTATAGCGCCCAGCTTACAGATTGTTACAAACATTTTGAATTGGCGAGCCACAATCAGTAAGTGAACTGTGGAAATGTCTCGTTGTTTTTTGTATAATACTTGTTGTAATACTTTAACCTACTGCCGAGTGAAGCCCCAATTGACTCCACAAAAATTTGGTTTGTTGTCCTTTTTCGTGGTACACCCACTTAAAGTAATTGTATGGTTAACAATATTTGAATAAGTGGCATTGATGGGTGGGGGGGCAACATGCGTTGGCACTCAAATCATCATCGAAGCAGCTAGAAACATAAATGGCACATCAACTAGAGTTGCTCCATCACCCAAAGGTGCACATATGCCTGCCAATAATGCTACTATCGGGTACTTGTCAATCGCACTGCTGCGGACTCAATTAGTTGACAGGTTCACTTAAATATGAGGGCCAATTAAAAATAAACACTTTCTCCATTAATTGCATCAATACCGACTCGCTGCCTCCTGCCTATCCGCAAAACTGTATAAACGCAGCAGGCCTTTTCGTATAGGGTGCTCGGACAATGTAAAGACTTGCAATTTACATTACAATATTTTTGGGTCACTCATGTTTCCGTTGCTATTGTTGGCGCGTAAACGATTTTCCACATAACTGACACGCCCTGAGAAAATTGTTAGCCTTGCATGTGGACCTGCTGCTCTTCAAGTGCATCAACTTTTTTCGTTGGGTGCCTGCAAACCGCTTTTCAGTTGTTATTGTTTAATGTTTTGTTTGTTTTTGCTTTTGTTTTGGCTTCGCTCTTATTTTGGGGCCGCGCAGGTAGAGGTGCTTGCCCAAATAACCCGGAATATCGTTGACTTTTATGCGGTGTCGGCACTTTTTTGTTAGTTTTGTTGTTGTTACTTTTCCATGTTTCATTTTTTTATCGCAATGCAATTTGTTTGCCTTTAACTTGTATGCGGATTTCGTCATTCTTTGATGTTGTTATTGCTCTTTGTGTTGGGATTCGTCAAATTGTGTCAAGCCAACTAAATTTCAACATTTTTCTAGAGCACTTTAATTTACTCCTACTTTGTACAATGCACACTCTAATATGCTAGTACAGTAGACGCTCGCTAAACCCAGGTTCCGTTGTCAAGTGAAGCGAGTAAGCCAACTGAATGCAACAACAATGCTTCACTAACCCGTCCTTATTCTTACAACAGTGCTGCCGTTCAACCATAAATGAAACAATTTTCTAAACCAAACCCATTTCCAGTTTATATCTTATCGGGTTGTGAATGCTTTCAATGAATAGAAGCATATGCTCTCCAAATAATTCCTAAAAGGTGGCAACGCAGAATTCAGTTTCCACGGAAAAATTTTAACTTTTCCGCACAATATTCAAATCCCTCACTACACTTCATCACTCTCAGGAATTTGATCAACTTGTGGAAGAGAACAGCAGATTGATCACAAACATTTTTTAATATGCCAGAAAGACAATAGTCAACATCATCCCAAGGGAGTGGGGCCCCCATAATGTGGTTTCACACATGGAAATCATACGATTTCCGTAAATTCAGAGCGGATATTGAGAAATGCTGGATAACTTCATTGCGGAACTGTACAAAATCGTGAGCCTTAGATCAGTTGTCTTTCAGCCTGGCAGGGTTCGCCAAGTCACATTCCTAGAGTTGTAACCATGATCGAATTTCTAAAGAGGTGATGTCTCTCAAAAGAGAGAAAAAGTGACATCAAAAAGCGACTGTTTGTGATAGCATATGTTGACACTGCAATAAAGGGAGTGGCTTCTACACCATTATGTGTGCCTTTAATAATTTCAGCACCAGATTCTTTGAGTAAATCATTTATAAAAACTGATTATTATTCAACTGGCTAAAAGCACACCGCGACCTGAGAGATCTATTGTACAGCCTCGTTCCCAACTAAAACAATCCTAGACTATTTATAAATCTCCACAGCAGTTGGGCTTAATTTTAACTAGGTGAATTGGAGATAAGAACCCACTGCCTAGATAGTTATGTCTGCGTCTTGCCACCGCTGAGCAATTGCATAGAATGTGTTCTGTTGTTTCCTGTTCCTCTTGACAGAGTCGTCAGGAATCGTCTTCTACCACGCCTATTTTTCAAATGGCGATTGAGTCTACAGGTCCTGTTAAAAGTTCAGTATAGAGTTGAATGTCATTTCTGCTGAGGCTTAAAGCAGCATCTTTTCTGATGGGTTCAGGGTCAATGAGTAGTTCGAATGCCGCATGCCTTTTTGGGCTCTCCAGTAGTTTAGTAGACCCCGTTTTTCCTGTTCGCACAACAAGTTATTTATAAAGCGTCTGTTTACTCCACAGAAGGGTTCTGGACCTATGAATGAAGTGCCTGCGCCCCTTTTTGCGAAAGAGTTCGCCATTTCGTTGCCTTCGTGTCCCTCATGTCCCTCATGTCGCGGTACCCACATTAGCCTAACAGAGTTTCTCGCTGCTAGGGTATTGAGGAGTTTAGAGCATTCCCAGACCAGCTCTGATTGGATTGAGAAGTTTATTAATGATTTTAGAGCTGCCTGGCTATCTGAGAGAATGCATATTTTGGTGCTGAGTGCACCCCTGCGTAGACATTCTCTAGCACATTACTCGGCGTGGACCTCCGCCTGAAAAATGGAAGCTATTTTTCCCATTGCAATTGCTTTTTGGAAATTTAGCCCTACAATTCCCGCTCCAGCACTGCCATCTTCCATTTTGGACTCATCTCTATATCACAACTGTGAGTCCTGTTTTATTATTACTTCATTGTTTCTCCACGCTGAACGGTCACTGATGACCATTTTGAAGTGTCTGGAGAAGTCTAATTTTCTGTCCATCTTGTCGAAGACCATGAGGCACGGAGAATTCCAGACAGTGTCCAGAATCTTTGCGTGCCCCATTAGGTTGCCTACTTTAAGATGGGCTAGATTAGGTAGCCTTAGGGCCGCGCTGGCTGCCTTCCTCTTAACCACAAGGTGTAGAGGAGTGAGTCCAGTGATCATTCCTGAAGCTAATGTGGGGCACGTTCTCTTTGCTCCCGTCACACTGAAACAGGCTATCCCGTGAATCTTGTTAAGGGTCATCTGAGCCTCTGTTTGATTTACTTTAGGCCACCATACCAAAGAAGCATAGGTGGTCATTGTACTATTATTGTTTTATATGACCCCGCCATCTTTGTTGGTCGCAGTCCCCATGTTTTACCGTACAGCCTCTGGCAGGCGTAGGATGCTCTTTAGACCTTAATAATTACGTATGATAAATGGGTTTTCCAAGTTAGAGTTTTGTCTAGGATTATTCCTAGCTATTTCATTTCATTGGATATTGTTCAGTTCTTTCCCGGTATATGTGGAAAAAGTAACCCTAGTATACATACATATATGTTTTTACACGGAATCTCTATTGACAGTGATGCCATATTTATGAAACTTGGCAGCATTCGTAGAGAACCAAACTAGTGTGGAATCCAGACCAGATTTCTAAATAGTCTATATTGATAATAGCTTTACATTTTGTCGATTTTCACCGAGACCTACCACCACAAACTAAATATTTTTTTATTTTAATCGAGGGTTTACTGTACTTAATGCTGGCATATGCAGGTATACATATTACTATATGAGCATAGACATAGTACTATATGAGAAACACCAACAAATTGATCTATGAAACAAATTGACCTAGAATCCATAAACCATATTCCAACAGGAGTATTACAGCAATCACCCTACAGAAGGCAAGCGACTTAGTAGCTCTATAGTCCAGTGTCAATGGTCGTGAGAAAAGAAGCAGATGGCTTTAATGAATGATTCCGGAGACATATTCCGGAAATATAAGGAGAAATGGAAAAAATCATACGGTGCGTGATAAGAGTCCACTATTAACGACAGTCCTCGAAAATTCAGCCCGATAACTCTCTAAAGCAACATTTACAAAAGTATTATTCAGCCCGATAACTCTGTAAAGGAACATTTGTAAAGACAGTATTAGAAACTTCAGCCCGATAACTCTCTAATGGAACATTTATAAAAATAGTATTCGAAAATTCAGCCCGATAACTCTCTAAAGGCACATTTATTAAAAATCTTATTCGAAAATTTAGCCCGATGACTCTCTAAAGGAACATTTTTTAAAAACAGCATTCGAAACTTCAGCCCGATAACTCTCTAACGGAACATTTACTAAAAGTCTTATTCGAAAATTCAGCGCGATAACTCGATAAGAGACATTGATAAAAATAGTATTCGAAAATTAAGCCCGATAACTCTTTAAAGGACATTTATAAAAATAGTATTCGAAAATTCAGCGCGATAACTCTATAAACGAGCATTGTTAAAAATCGTATACGAAAATTCAGCCCGATAACTCTCTAAAGGAGCATCGATAAAAATCTTATTCGAAACTTCAGACCGATAACTTTCTAAAGGACAAAATTGCCGATTATGAGAGAGTGTTCTGTACGAAATGTTTGCTGAATTGTTAATCGATGTCCATATAGAGTGTCCCCACTTAAAGGTGGGTCTTAGGTACGATCTATAGGGGTGTACATTTCACGGTCTCTGTGTTATTGGAAACCTCCACTCGTAGTCTTCTGCACTGAACTGAATCGCTGGCCTCTTCACTGACTATGGCATGGCGTTTTCAACTAGAACCCAGTCATTTTTTCTGTGGCTGTATGAAGTGACTTCGTCCCACTGTGCAGCATGTGTGCATCGTGCTTGACCCTGCTCGGGGTCAGTGTTACCGCTGACTGAACGACCAAGGCTGCAGAGTGACTGTGAGCAGTTCTGCGTGATTTTGTGGCCGAATGCGAAATATCGCCGAGCATCTGTATGTGCCGATACGCGAATAAGCAGCACCAGCGACCAAACGCCAAACGCCAAACAGAATTCCGAACTCCGATATATAAATGCGAAAACGTTTGCGCCACTTTTGCAGTTTCAGCAAATGCGGCACCAGTAAAAAACGCTCCCAACGAGGCAGATTCCAACCTACGCAAACACGCGCGACAAATCAGCGGAAAGTGCAACGAACAACTACAACAATAAACGAAAAAACCCCGACACATTCTAAGGCCATAAAATGTACCAGTGCTGGCGGCTTGCGCTCAACAGCCTCCTCGTCCTGCTGTGTGCGACGCACAACGTGGTGGTGCACGGCGTTGCCACACAGGAGGTCAGCAAGTGCGACAAGAATCCGCTCAACGAACTGACCTTCCAGCTGAGCGGCAGCAATCTGCGCTGGCCGTGCGACTCCACGAAGAACATATACGTGCAGTCCGGACGCTACGTGCCGCGAAATGTGATTGTGACACGCGCCCAGCTGCAACGCGATGCCGCGTTCGTGGTGTTGCCGCGCTACAAGCAGGGCGTGCCCTTCACCCTGGGCAAGGTGCATCTGAAGAAGGGCCAGTGCCTGACGAACGTGGCGCCCTATCCCTGCTGGGCCATACAAGAGGAGGGCAACTGTCAGGCGCTGCAGTCGGTGGTGGACATAGCTGTGGACCAGAATGTAAGTCTCGTTATTAGTATTTTGAAACATACCACACGAAGAGGGCATGTCTGTTGTACACTTAGAGTAAGCCTAATAGCTCCTGAGTTCCAATTCCGCAACCATTCTTCACTTAGCATAGCATTGAAATTTCGAACGGCATCTTTTGTTCAAAGCCACTGCCAGTATGTGAGACCACAGTCTCTCGTATTAGAAACAACAGTCGAATTTTGAATAGGAAATGTTCAAAGTTGGCGGGCCCGGATGTAGACTTTACACAGGCAAGACCAGTGGAGAGATCCTGGCCCCCGGTACTATTAGGCTGGTTGACCCATTCGTTTCTTAGTCGACCACTACAATGCTCTAAATGGGCGTTTCGCCTGAACTAAGTTATTGAGTAATAGACTAAGTTAGTGGGTAATAGACATCGATGTGTCATTAGAGGGAACAGTTCTCCAATTGGCCGACTGGGCGGTCCACAGTGTTCCTGTCTATCTTTTCGAATTTCTCACTTACCTAATTTAGTGTGGGCGAAATTTTCAAAGAAAAATCATCTCTAAAATCCTGAATTCTCGACTGATCCCAACTCAATACGCTTTTGGGACACCGCAATACCCGAGGAGTGTATCAGTTCCAAACCACGTAATCGCAATCTAACCATGCCCACAGTTGACAGCATTCAAACGTGATTGGTGCAATTACTCGCAGACTCCATGAGCCAAACTGAATGTCAGGAATGAGTACGAAGGAGGCATTTGTGGGCCTATGGGTGTGCCTGGCAATCCATTTTTCGATCGCATTTTCCCAGCACATATTTCCATGAGCATTTTTCCATGCGCATTTTTCCATGTGAAGCTTTTCGTGGCATTTTCCCAGGGCATTTCTCCCTGGCATTTCAGTACTTAATTTTATTTTGGGAGTATTTCACACATATTTTTCCAATCACTCAGCAGCGTGGTGCCCTCGTAACGCAGCACACAATCGTTCCACAGAGGGGTATTTCCGCCATGCCAAAGGGAACATTCTCGAATTGCAGACATTTCTTCATCGAATAAAGCGAGCATTTTCCATTCAACTGAAATTCGGCCTTTGCGCGGCATTCTGGCTGCGACGCGGGCCTTTTGTGCGAATGCGCTTTGCAGCATAATTTCGGAAATTTGCAATTCGAACAAATTTCAAAATTGAGTCTCATTTCAAATGCAAAAATACAAATTCAATTGCAAATCGCGAATGGTGAACTGCGCATTTAAATGTCGGCCGCCAAATGTGCAGAAATGCGATAATTCTTGTGGCAAAAGTGTCAATAAAATTTAATGTTTACATTTTTTGGGCGGCGTGGGTGCAGATTCGCCAATTGGGCGCTACAAACACACCCATCGACACACACACCCATCGACACACACACCCAAATGGGAGCTGGACAGAGCAAATAGTGTCCAGCCAGACCGACGCCGGCATGCACTCGCGCTCCATTTGTTCAGAGAAGTTCTTTGCACGCACTCAGTTTGGTCGTGAGCAGGTGCAAAGTAGACTGAACAGTGGCCACGCCTCTTTTTCATGTCCTTAAGGAAGCCGGCGAATTTATTTATACTCATGATTTCGAAAAATCCAGATACTTCTCCGAAAATGATACCGACACAAATATGTTGAATCGCTCTTTGATTCAGACAATAATATTTTGAATCTTACTTACATTCAGTTAATAATGCAGTGAATTCTGTTTTCATTCACACGAAGAAAATAGATTAAATCTAGCTTTGATTCACACAGAAATATTTTGAGTTTAGCTTTGATTCACACAGAAATATTTTGAGTTTAGCTTTGATTCACACAGAAAAATTTTGAATCTAGCTTTGATTCGCACAGAAATATTTTCAATGATTCAAATACACTATTGCAAAATTATTTGAATCATACTTCGATTCAGACAAATAATATTTTGAATCTAGCTTGGATTCACATAGAAATATTTTGAGTTTAGCTTTGATTCACACAGAAATATTTTGAGTCTAGCTTTGATTCATACAGAAATATTTTGAATATAGCTTTGATTCACACAGAACTATTTTGAATGATTCAAATATAAATACAATATTTTGAATGATTGAAATACAGTACTGCAATATTATTTGAATCATACTTTGACTCAGACAATAATATTTTGAATCTTGCCTATATTTAAATAAAACTAGTTGTTGATCTTGGTAAAATTGAAATGAAGCAATTTTGAATCTTGTTTAAATTATGATTAAAATATTTTTAGTCATACTTTTAACCACATGAAGGTGGGAGTCATATGAAGATATGTTGCCAAACTAGGAATCGAATTGCTATTGATGAGTGTACATGGCGCTTGGTCTCGTTGTTTTAAGGTATCTGCATCATGATTCGCAATCTGTGCTCACATGCCAAATGACGACTGACTTGTGCCTGCTCCTGCTTAATTTGTTTAGTCTCCCCCCCCCCAGCACATACACTCCTACCCCACACTCTTCACGTACTACTCTGTTGTACCTCTGCTCTGTACTTCTCAGTAGGTTTTATGTTATCGATCAGTTGGGTTTTTGAGTACGAATCCTATACAGATTCACAATTGTCTTTATACTGCACACTCGTCATTCATTTGTGAATGCTTCAAACAAGACCAATTCCTTCGCCCTCCAATAATTTATCTTCTGTAGGTTTCAAGTTGAGCGGTATTACATTTTGTGTATGTAGGGTAGGCCGGAGAGCCGCCAAAGGAGGAGTTCTCCAAACACTCAGGCATTAATTCCCATTAGATAAATAGAAGTGGGGTAGACCTATTAGGGGGTAAATTCAGGGCTATTCTTATTTCCACAGCAGTAATTCATACACTCCTAAGCCACGCTCTGCCCCTATCTCATGTTCGTACTCGATCGATCTTAGTGAGTCTCACGAATTTGTTTCTAAAAAAGATTACACACACTCTTAGATCACGGAAATCTTCATGAAACCAAAATATAATCGGATTTTTTAAATACTCTTTCACTGGTTATGCAAATTCAGACAAACTGAGTGTCCTGATCTCAAGAGGGTCAGTTCTGAACAGGGCAGTGCTGAACAAGGACAGTTCAGAATAGGGATGGTTCTGAACAGGACCAGTTCTGAATAGGAACAGTGCTGAACAAGGACAGTTCAGAATAGGGATAGTTCTGAACAGGAACAGTTCTGAACAGAAACGGTTCTGAACAGGAACAGTTCTAAACAGGAGCAGTTCTGAACAGGAACAGTTCTGAACAGGAACAGTTCTGAACAGGAGCAGTTCTGAACAGGAATAGTTCTGAACAGGAACAGTTCTGAACAGGACCAGTTCTGAATAGGAACAGTGCTGAACAAGGACAGTTCAGAATAGGGATAGTTCTGAACAGGACCAGTTCTGAATAGGAACAGTGCTGAACAAGGACAGTTCAGAATAGGGATAGTTCTGAACAGGAACAGTTCTGAACAGAAACAGTTCTGAACAGGAACAGTTCTAAACAGGAGCAGTTCTGAACAGGAACAGTTCTGAACAGGAACAGTTCTGAACAGGAGCAGTTCTGAACAGGATTAGTTCTGAACAGGAACAGTTCTGAACAGGAACAGTTCTGAACAGGACCAGTTCTGAATAGGAACAGTGCTGAACAAGGACAGTTCAGAATACGGATAGTTCTGAACAGGAACAGTTCTGAACAGGAACAGTTCTGAACAGGAACAGTTCTGAACAGGAACAGTTCTGAACAGGAACAGTTCTGAACAGGAACAGTTCTGAACAGGAACAGTTCTGAACAGGAACAGTTCTGAACAGGAACAGTTCTGAACAGGAATAGTTCTGAACAGGAACAATTCTGAACAGGAACAGTTCTGAGCAGGACCAGATCTGAATAGGAACAGTGCTGAACAAGGACAGTTCAGAATAGGGATAGTTCTGAACAGGAACAGTTCTGAACAGGAACAGTTCTGAACAGGAACAGTTCTGAACAGGACCAGTTCTGAATAGGAACAGTGCTGAACAAGGACAGTTCAGAATAGGGATAGTTCTGAACAGGAACAGTTCTGAACAGGAACAGTTCTGACCAGGAACAGTTCTGAACAGGAACAGTTCTGAACAGACAGTGGGCACAGATGCGGCAACCACAATGGGCCTTGAACGGGCCTTGAACAGACCTAAGTGAGTCTTAGGAGAGCCATCTAACCTAAGATGCAACTGCACGAAACACTCTGAGCGCATATTTCTTAAGCTGCTTCTTAGTAATCCACAGAGTACTGACACACCAAGCTATGATTATTTTAGCTCCAACACGTGCCAGTAACGGACGGCCTCCGTCCCTCCGCATTGCACCAACCAAAAGTTGCACAGCACTTTCCTGATTGTGATGTTCCATTAAAAATACCAATAGTGTCTTCTGAGCCGTGAACCACAACTGAACGCTTCTGGCCACCGGGGAAGCAATTTTGTTGTTTGATATACGCCGCCGTGGTCGCGGACCTACGCGTGAATTTTAATGTCTTCAACTGCTGCAACCGAATTTCTGTGGGGTTGGCTGGTTTCCCAGCAACTATGCACCGCCTTCTCATTAGTACAGTCATCCCAACAATGCTTAGGAGGAGGCACCTCGGATTAAGTGTGGGTGTGCGTATTTGGTGGAAATCTTCTTGAGATGGGACTAAAGGGGACTAAACCCACCTCTTAAGCTGAGCAGTGTGAGTTACCAAAGTATTGATCTGGCTTTAGCCTGATGCACACCATCCAAGCCTATTGCACACCCCTTAAGGATACGACTTCCGAGTACTATCTGTCCGAAACATGCATGCTATCCACATCTAATCCTGTGGTCATTTTTACTCCGATCAGATGCACACTTTCCCAATATACAGAATTTGATGACTAAGCATTTAGCAGCGAATTGGGTTATTGTTGTTGTTGCTGTTGGTGTTGTTGTTGTTGTTGTTGGTTCTATGTTTTAACTTTACCAATTTCCTTGTCCATGTACCACACACGCTTGTTTAGGAAAGTTGCTCTGCTGGTGTTCAAAACTGTTTCAGAATTGTCATTTTTTATTGTTTCATAAAAGAATTAGTAACAACAGCAGCCACTCCCAGCACGCACACACACACACACACAAACACATACACATATACTTACATGCGGATATAGAGGCCGGGATTCCTGACATTTCCATTTCCTCACTACCCACAGAACTGCAAACAGAAGTCGTATCAAATTGTTGAGTGGATGCATTCGCTTTTTTACAATAGTCCCGGCACAAGTTGCAATTTCATGTAAACGCACACAAACACAAAACAAACACACAAACGCACACACACACAGGGCGGTATGTATATATGCCCCTGCAGAGAAACTGACTGACTTGTGCTAAGGTAACGATCTCGCCCTCGCTTTCACAAGCCATCATATGACATGGTTTAAATGCGATGTCACTGGCCCCAACTGTCCTCGTTCTGAACTAGTACTTGAACTATTTCCAAGTAATCACCATGTTTGCAATAAAAAACAGTTTTCTTTATATACAAAACAATTTTTAAATGAAATAATGCTTGCATTGAAGTCGAAGGAATCGCAAATTCATGGCCAGGTGCCACAATATTTGTAGATGCGGGTTTGTCTTCTTGCTTTAAGAGCAAAAGGACTAGTTATGGAGGTGATTTGCATTTGGAAATCAACTGAATGTCGCTGCATTTGGCTCTGAAGTCCCTCGTTATACTGATAAGTTCTGGCATAGCAAGCATTGAGGAAATATTCGATCCTTATAAAGAAAATATGATCAGGCACAGTGTGTATATTCGGGTAAAAAAGTACGAGTATGGAACAAACTAGTGAGAAATATAGTCTGACTTCCAATGAATTTCTAATTCATCCTATTCATAAAACATTGGAGGGGTGAAGAAATTCATTGGGACTTCAAATTACGAATTTCAAAAACGGTTGCTTATATTTTTTCACATATTGCCAAGACCCAGTACAAGTTTTATAAATTTCATTATAAAACCACCAGACTGAACATAAGCTCGTCTCTGTCTCGGGTCACTTTATGTGTCCACCTGTGGGTTTTTTTGTCTCAGTTATTTTATACTAAAGCACTAAGAAAAGAATCTGTTGTGTTTAACAATGAGATAATTGTTCCTATGTTATCTGTGCTATGACTTTAGGTTAGGTTAGGTTAGGTTAACCTGGATCTTATAAAGCCACGTATAGAGCAATTGGTCTCTAGCGATACCAGATGGGGTCTGACCTTTATGCACATTTCCAGTAGACATCTTTTTGCGAATTTAAGCAGTGCTGTCAGCTTCATTCCTGAAATGTCTTCCAATCTCCCAAATTGTGGGGCTCCTAAGCATTTTAAGCGCGTTTTTGATGACGCAGGACATATACAAAGGAGATGTTCTAGAGTTTCCCTTACTTCAACTTCCATTCTACGACTTTACTGCATATCCAAATTGCGTATGTACATCCTCAATTCAACAACAGTAACAACAACATGACGTATGAGTAAATGCTGTTTACATGTTGTACCAAAGAGGTACAATCATAGTAAGACAATTGAAGAAGCGAGAACCACAACCAATATTACAAAAGTGCAGAAAAAATCTGTTTAATATACGATCATATCTTGATAGCGATATTATTATTTAGTTATATTTTACTTATAAAGGTTTTCTTTTCAATTCACTGGTGATCCTTTCTTCAGCTTCCACTACGAATCTACGAGTGTGTCTGCATTACCTTAGCTCCACTGGTTTCTTCGAGGATTCCCTCCGCTCTAAGCATGAACTGGTTGGGACTGGTCTTCTAGTGACACCACTCTTAGCTTTTCGCAATCGTTGTGCCATTTCACTGCAGGGTGAGGCAAGCAGCCAAATACAGATGGAATTGGACTTACGCCATTTGTCAAACATAAACGGCCCGACAAGAACAGTTTACATGTGTATGCAAGGATGCATGTGTACAACGGTTCAACAAACATGAACGAGCATAGAAGTACACGGAAAAAGGAAGCTGAGAATCAATTTCCTACAGCTGGGTGGGATTGTGAGTGCGGCCAGCGGCTGTGAAAGTGTGTCATGGATATTAAAAGAGCTCATGCTGAAATCAATTTCAATGTTCAGCTAACTAAATTATTGTTTCCATTGTTGGACTGCCTGGCTATTTGTCTGTCTATGTGTGTGTGTGTGTGTGTGTGTGTGCGTGTGTGTGTTTGTTAATAGTGTTGCTTTTAATTGGCATTGTACACTCCACCTAACCACCCACAACCGCAGCATTAGAGTAAAGTACCAATTATCAAATCATATTAACAAGGAACTTGCTTTCGTTTCTACTTAGTAAAGATTCGGAATGAATTTAATGAGTATGTCACAAATTTTCCTTGCAGGGACTCCTTTGGGCACTGGATGTGGGTCTGGTTAACACGCTGGAGCAGCCGATTCGTCGCTGCGGCCCAAAGATTATTGCCATCAATACGGCAGACAACAAGGTGGTGAAAAGCATCGACATGAGCGATTTAGTGACCTCGGAATCTCGTCTGCAATTCATCGTGGTCGACTACTCCAAGGACAATAAACCATTTGTGTAAGTGATGTAAATTTACTAAACTTCAACTATTGTTAAGAGTGAGAGGCAGAAGGCCGGCAAGGAAATTCGATTTTGAAGTTTAATTAGAGCAGAGTTTAGAAATTTAGAAAATGTACCGCTACCGCTTTGCTCGCTCACCCTTGAAACGATTTATCTGCAGCACCACCACCACAACCACAACCACCACCACCACCACAACCACCACCACCACCACAATCAGCAACAGCATTGATGATGATAATGCTGCCGATGATGATGTTGGCACCTATAAAAATTTGCAATGGATGTCCAAAGGTAGGAGCACTTTAAAGCCAGTGCCATCCAAGCAGATATCGAGACACCGCAGACGCCGCTCTGTCCTGAACCCGGGCAATCTGGTCAACCTGCCCATCGCAGTCCACATGTGCACGCTGCACATAAAGACCCTCATCTTGCGTACATTCCAATTACGCATTAAAGCCAGCGAAACCATCGCAGCTTTAAAGCGTAAAATAACGAGCAGCGCCGGCTTCCCAGTCGACAGGCAGATGCTCATCTATGCGGGGGCAGTGCTGCGGGACGGGCAACAGACTCTGCAGCAGGCGAATGTGGGGCGGCGGGCGATTGTGTATTTGTACCTGGAGATGCCCGCCCAGGAGACAATTGTGCGACGCCACATGGACGGCAGCATCGAACAGATACAAATCTATGCTGCTGGAAGCATAGACAATCCGAGGGAAAGCGCAATGGCAGCACCATTAAGTGGAACAATTGGAGCAACTAGAGCAGGGCCACGCACAGGGAATCGTCGTTATGGCGTTTTGGATTTATTCGATTATTACATTTTATGTTCGTACAGAATTGCCAAAGGCTCGCAATTGGTGATGCCAGCACAACAACAACAGAACAACGCCAACAACGCCAACAACAACAACAACACCTCCATGTTGCAGTTCTACATAATGAGCAGCGCGCAGTTGGCAGGTCACATAATTCCAATGCAACTGAAATTGTGCAACACTCTGTCGGATTGCGCCAACTCGGCGACGGTTGTCAAGGGTGCAACAACAACAACAACCAATGAGGCTTCAATGCAAGGAGAAGCAATCTTCAATTTGTTATTGCATTTAAGTGCAAATGATTTCCTGGTCGAGTCGTGAAGAACACCGTCTCTGAAATCATCGCAAAATTTCTTTCAGTGTGTCATTTTCTGCAAATTCCAAATAAAAAGTTGTGAGAAGAGAGGAAACATAAAAAATACAAAACGAATTATAAGCAAATAAGCTAGTGGGGGTGTGAATGGGAAGCGAAGTCCCCGAAAGAGCCCAGTAGGAAATGCCATCAGAATGAACAAAATTGTACAAGACCCGAATTCCTCAGTTTATTCGGGCTTTTTGGGTGGTCACAGATTAAACCACAATCCAGGCTCTACAGTAAGGAGTGTAAGCTTTGAGGAACTTGTATGCGGAGATGCCGCAAGGACCTCAATATTCACACGCAACATATTCTCTATTCTACAGGATGTCGATTTGTACAGGGTCTCTATTAACAGGGACGATTTTATAGGAAATACGTGTTGGGAGATGTCAGCGTTGAATAATCACAGCAGCATTTACGATGACATTTCCTACTGGGAATAATTGTGGTGCAGAAATCCAACTGCAAACGAAATTCCCGCTTTAGTTCACAGACTCTGCCCTGGAACGGAGCTCTGCATTAGTATTCCATGAATAATTCGTTTTTCGTTGAACAATTCCAATCATTCCCACACACTCATTTTGATATAACTCGTTGCAAAGCGATCCGCCTATTTCCATGCACATTTCTGTTGGATATACAAATTCCAGTGGAAATATGTGCGACAGACTCATGGAATAGTGACCATTTACGACGAGGTTAGTTAGTAGGACACCTCATGATTTGTGAGGATTCACGCCACTCAGAAAATGCCGGAAGCCTCCGTTCAGGTCGTAATGGAATGGAATGGAACGTCGTAGTCTATTGGAAAGGCTTCTCTTGGAAAGACGTCTCTTAGAAATTGATTATAGCGAACGTAAGGAAACGTCTTATGAGCATCAAACGGATATAGTTGTGGGCTGCCGGAATTGTAGCTCAATCACTACAGTGTTGGAAGTTGGAAACTCTCTCTCTCTATTTAGTGTTGGAAGTAGGATTCCATTTGGAATTTTCCTTTTTGTTTATTGTTTTTTTGTCTTTTCAGTTTTATTTTGTTTGCTAAGTTGAAACATTAATGAAATTTTATTGGCGCTCTTTGCAGCTACGTTGCTGATGCGGGTGCACGCAGCATACTCGTCTATGACATCACCGGCTCCAAGTCGTATCGCATTGTGCTGCCGAGGGCCACCGCGCCCACTACGGATGTGCTGTACATGGCGCTGACAACCAAGCCGGATGGCACTTCGACCCTCTTCTTCACCTATTTGAGCTCACCACGCCTGTACTCCATAAAGGGGCAGTTCTTGCGAGTCGGTCAGGGCGCTGGCTCCATAGTGGACGTGGGACCCAAGCCGTACGGGAAGCAAATGGTGCTGCTGGGCGCTGATGGTGGCACCTCGCTATTCTTCCGGTATAAGGGCGAGAACGATATTTACATGTGGGATTCGGGCACGTGCTTCAAGGCGTCCAATTTGCAGGATGTTCAACGTGGCGGAGACTGCCGGCTGGCGACACAGGTACATTGGCCAACAAACATTCGTCCTTAGGGCTTCATAATCGCACCGTCATGAAAAAGTAATCACAACTCATGCAGCAAAGAGACGTGGAAACGCTCCGAGCACTCAAACACAAATTTCCCAATCACGCATCCCACTTCATAATAACAAATAACTCCTGTAATAACAAATAATTTTTATTTTCTCTTTTTCTCTCTCTGTTTCTCTTTCTCTCTCTCTCTCTATTTTTGTCTTTCTTTTTTTCTCTTTCTTTTTGTCTCTCTTTTCCTCTCTATTTTTGTGTCTCTTTTTTCTCTCTCTTTTTGTTTCTCTTGTTCTCTCTTTTTTCTCTCTCTTTTTCTCTCTCTTTTCCTCTATATTTTCCCCTCTATTTTTCTCTCTCTTTTTCTCTCTATTTTTCTCTCTATTTTTCTCTTTCTTTTTCTCTCTCTTTTCCTCTATATTTTCCCCTCTATTTTTGTCTCTCTTTTTCTCAAAATTTTCCTCTCTATTTTTCTTTCTTTTGCTCTCTCTTTTTCTCTCTCTTTTCCTCTCTATTCCTCTATATCCTTCTCTCTCTTTTTCTCTATATTTCCCCCACTATTTTTCTCTCATTTTCTCTCTCTCTTTTTCTCTCTCATTTTCTCTCTCTATTTTCCTCTCTATTTCTCTATATTTTTCTCTCTCTTTTACTCTCTATTTTCCTCTCTATTTTTCTTTCTTTTTCTCTATCATTTTCTCTCTCATTTTCTGTCTCTTTTCCTCTATATTTCCCACTATTTTGCTGTCTATTTTTCCTCCTCTTTTCCTCTCTATTTCTCACTATTTTTCTCTTCCTTTTTCTCTCTCTCTCTTTTCCTCTCTATTTTTCTCTTTACCTCTCTATTTCTCTCTATTTTTTTCTTTTTTTCTCTTATTCCTCCATTTTTCTCCCCCTTTTCCTCTCAATTTCTCACTCTTTTTCTCTTCCTTTTTCTCTCCCTCTTTTCCTCTCTACTTTCTCTTTACCTCTCTATTTCTCTCCATTTTCGTCCCTTTTTTCTCTCTTTTTCTCACTCTTTTCCTCTCTATTTCTCACTATTTTTCTCTCTTTTTTCTCTCTCATTGCCTCTCTATTTTTCTCTATTTTTGTCTCTTCTTTTCTCTCTTTTCCTCTCTATTTCTCACTATTTTTCTTCCTCTTTTTCTCTATCTTCTCTTCTCTAATTATCTATATTTTTGTCTCCTTTTTTCTCTCTCTTTTTCTCTCTCTATTTCTCTCTATATACCTTTCTATTTCTCTCGTTTTCTCTCCATATTTCTCTCTCTTTTTATCACTCTCTTTTCTCTCTCTCCTTCTATATCTCTCTAATTCTTTCTCTTTTTATCTCTTCCCTTCTCTCTTCATTAATTTTTTTTATTTGTCTCTTTATCTATCTCTCTTTCTATTTCCATCTTTATTTTTCTCTCAATATATACATTTTTTATCACTCTTTTTCTCACTCTCTCTCTCTCACTATCATCGTCTCTTTCTTTCTCTCTATTTTCCTACTCTATCTTTCTGAACGTATTTTTCTCATTCTCTCCATCTCTCTTTTCCTCTCACTATTTTTCTCTCTTTCTTTTACTCTGCCTATCTCTCTCTTTCGCTTTTATTTTTACTGCAGGTGCTGCCGGGACACAAACGGTTCATGTGGGCTTTGGAGAGTAATTTCCATGACTTCATTTCCGAGCAAACTGGCTGCAATGGCGCTTCAATTGTTTTGCATCCCGTTGTTCGTGAGTGCGATGATTAGACCGAAACTACCTGTGAAGGGGCTGTGGGCATGGTGGCCGATCGCTCAAAAATTATGATTAAGAAGTTATTGGTGAAAGCATGGACTCCAGCAGGAAACACAACAACAGATTCTACCACAATAACTACGCCTCCTCAAGAAGGAAGCAGCTTTAGGAATAGTTACAAAGGCTTCCAACTCTGACAGCCAAGGCCATCCAATTAAATTTAGCGAAATTTTAAACTAAGTATTTACTTGCACACTATAAAAGTCCTTCCCTCTTCCACTCTCTCTCTCCCTCTCTCTCTGTCTCTGTCTCTGTCGCAGTTAATCCTTCTGCTTGTCAATTTATGTATAATTTGCTTTCGCTCGCTTCCAAATTCACATACTTTCATTCCCACTTTTTGTGTCTCTTTATCTCTCTTAATATATCTCTATATATCCAATTGTCTATTAATATCTCTCTATAAAGAATACTCTAAAAATATCTCTTTGTATCTATTGATCTCTATCTTCTCGCAGTCTCTGTGTATTTCTTTCCCCCACATTTGTTCAATTACTCGATTTTTCTCTATTTCATTGCTTCAATACCAGAGAATCCGTAAGTCATTTCTTTCTCTTCCATTTTTTTCATTTTCCTTGCGTATCTCCTCTTGTCCTTTCCTCATTCTTTCCACTGACTCTCTGTGTCTTTTCTTCTCTGCTTTTCACTATTCACTGCCAAGCAAATTCCTTAACACTTCTCCCTATCATACTCAGCTATTTTGGATACTGATATTACTCAGTATTTCTGTATCTTTCTTCTTTCACGTTCACTTCTCTCCCCCTCCCTCCCTCTCTCTCTCTATCTCTCTCTATCTCTCTCTATCTCTCTCTCCTCAACAATTAATTTTATATTTTTATAGAATTTTTAGAATAAATAAAATATTCCAAGCGTAATTGTCAGAAATTTGGGTTTTAATATGATTCCTTTGTTCTGAGGATTCAGGAATTCTTTACCATCTTCTCTATTTTTTTTTTTATATTGCTTTGAATCATGTCAAAAGAATATTTAGCCGCCCCCTGCCATTATGGGGGTTTTGTGCCTCTCAACAACTATTCACTTAACACGAAAAACAGTGCCACGCCTGCTGTACTGAGCATCGCTCGGAGTAGTCTTCAGACAAATACGGTCCAGCTCGCTTACTGGACCCATTAGTCAGCTTTCTCTCTCACTCTCTCTCTCTCTCTCTCTCTCTCTCTCCCACTCTCTGTAACGACAAATTAGGTGAGAGTGAGCGGAGGATGCAAAATGCTTTGAAGTGTATCCAATGGCCGAGTGGTCACAGGACACTTTTTGGCAGGGGAAGTGATAATGAACTAGAGTAATAGACCCTGCAAGAGATTCAACGAGAGACTGATTAAGAAATTCAACGAGAGATCGAGGAATCGGAAGAGCGATTGTTTAAGAAATCCAATGAGAATTGCATTTAGAAATCCAACGAGATATCGAATAGAAATTCAACGAGAAATGAATTGATAAATCCAACGAGAGATGGACTAAGAAATCCTACAATAATCGAATAAGAGATCCAATGGGAGATATGCACCGAGAAACTGATTAAGAAGCCCAACGAAATATCGAATAGGAAACCCAACACGACATGAATGAAGCAATTCAATGAGAGATCCAATAAGATATCGAATACGAGATCCAACGAGATATGAATTGCTAAATCCAACGAGAGATGGACTAAGAAATCCTACAATAATCGAATAAGATCCAATGAGAGATATGCAACGAGAAACTTATTAAGGAGCCCAACGAAAGATCGAAGAAGATACCCAGCGAGACATGAATTGAGCCATCCAATGAGAGATCCAACGAGATATCGATTACGAGATCCAACGAGATATCGAATACGAGATCCAACGAGATATGAATTGAGACATCCAACGAGAGATGGACTAAGAAATCCTACAATAATCAATGAGAGATCGAAAAAGATACCAAACGAGACTTGAATTGGGCAATCCAATGAGAGATCCAACGATAGATCCAAAAGAAGAGCTGAAACAGATCCCGTACTAAATAAAGAGTCGAAATAAATGTGAGCAATTGTTTGCATTGTTTTTTTTTTTTGTTTGTTTTATTTTATCAAAACTTTATTCCAATTATCAACAATACAAATAAAATGGATGTTCGAATTGTCCATGATCCCAATCGGAGTGTGATGCGTATAAAATATGATTCTGGATGTTCAAGGTCCACATTGCTTAAGCGATCCCACTACAATTGGGATCATACGCCCTTCGAAATGGTTGCCGATAATTAACAGATAATTTCAACAGTGCCCCAATGTGCACGAGGATAATGGGCTATTATACACAGTGCCCGGAGGACATTCTAGATGGCGGAGCATACCATTGATTTGGGAGCAATAGTAGTACTTCCGGCAATTCTCCACATCGGGCTGTAGACCAACCTCTGGACATCGGAAAGCTGGGTTCACAGTTGTTGTTTGGCTGGTGTTGATGCTTGTTGTTGGCGTTCGTGTTGTTGTTGTTGTTGTTGTTGTTGTTTGACCTGGATTTGTTGGTTGCGTTGGAAAGCTTGGCACTCCACCCGATTGCGCTGACCTACAGTAGTAGCCATCGAAAATCTCAGCATCGTTGCAACGGTATAACGTAGGATACAAAAGGCGTTCATCCTGATTCGAAGTTGCTTTGCAAATATAAAAAATATTTGGATTGCTCGGCCAAGCGTGAGCATCGCCCGCCTTCAGGCATTCGAATTGCTTCTCCTGACACACCGAATCCTCCAATGACAACGAACATTGACCAGACGCGGCATTGAAGGCTTTATCAGTGCCACAGTCGACCGTTGCAGAGACCAAAGTGGATGCCACGAAATAGCACATGTGGTACTTCTGGCAATCGTAGACATCTGGGAAAACTCCGTGCGAGGTGCAAGGGAAATTCCCCTCAAAGCCAAATGGATGGCAGGCGCCCGTTCTGTTGCTGCATGTGCCCAGGCGCGAGTTGCAATAGTACCCATTCTCAACATCGCAATTCTCTACCGGAATGTTTACCCAGCCGTTCGAGTGCAGCACGCATGTTGCGAGCAGCTCACAGGATTCGCAAATGGGTCCTGGTGTCTTTCTGCCCTCGCAGGTGTTCGTCTCACGCGTTGTTATACGGGAGGCGGTGACAGACGCGCGTGCGCCCACTGCCAACGTGCACGAAAGCTGCAATGAAAAAATTCAACTGGACTGTATTCAAAAGATTCAGATGATGTTCCTACTGATGGTAGCTAATAATGAATGATCGAGGCTACCAGTGGCCAGCAGTTGAAACAATCTGCCCTTCCCGTACTTTAGACCAGCCAGACCATCTTCCGATCTGTACTAGAGATTTGGGTCTTGTCCATCGCGCTAAAGCTAAAGACATTACCTGCAGCGATCTTTCTCTATATTCCCATAATATAATTTTCCACCTATTGTTGCTTGGAGAAGTCGGTGGTGGTGTACGTCTCAAGGTAGGTGGAGAACTGACGGACTTTTCTGTGTGGCTCACAAAATGGTTACAGACCTCTAGCAAAAATGATTTGCTGGAACATCGTCCAAGTGGACGCCAATGTGAATCAGTCTCAATTTTTCAGATTTAACGAAATAACCAACAATTAATAACCAAGTATTAAGGCCTACATGTGAATGTGTGAGCTTAAAGAATGCTGTTTGGTATAGTGTCTATGGAGGCCTAAGGCCCCGACTCTTTATTCAATAAATGAAGACTAAATATAGAGTGTTTGCTTTATTTTTTTTACTAGTGACATTGATTACTGGGGACTCTGGCTGCTGAGGAAAACGTTAATAGTGGTGGATCAAGCAGTAGGACTGACAATGGACAGACCTAAGACTGACGATTGAGCGGTAACGCTCGTAACGGCCTCTCGACGTATTACCTAACGGTGAGGTCCCGAGAGGATAATCCGTCCGGACATCGGGGTGAATTTAGTGGGTTAAGGCCTCACACTACAAGGGTTTTTGACGGCTTTACACCTCGTAAAAAAAAACTCTGGCTGATGGTGACTCTAATTACTGGAGACTCTACTTACTGGAGAGTCTAGTTACTAGGGATTTTGGTTACAAGTGACTTTGTTTGCTGATGACTCTACTTCTCTACTTACTGGTGACTCTACTTACTGGTGTTTCTAGTTACTAGTGATTTTGTTTGCGTTGACTCTAATTACTGGGGACTCTACTTACTGGCGACTCTAGTTACTAGAGATCTCGGTTACAAGAGACTTTTGTTACTAATCACTCTGATTACTGTTGACTTACCAGCATTCCTATTCATAGCCAGTGGCATTAGTAACTATTTAAACTGTTTAAAACTCGTCACTGTAGAGCCTTCCTGGTGCCTGTTTTATTTTATATATATTTTTCTCAGAAATTTGCGGCTTTTTCTCTGGAGAGCCAACTAAGCTGTGTTTCGAATAAAACAAAGTCTCAGACAGCGGCTAAAGTTAGCTGCCTGTGATCACAGACAATTCAAGAATGAGGTTTGTGTACGAACTATACTCGCTGTTTACAGCAACGAGTTCGAAGTGACCCGTGACTGGGGTCGCTGTTAAAATGATGTTAATGGATTACCGAAACGTCGCTGCTAAGCTCAGCACCGTAGCGTAAAGACAACTCAATTGCGGCAAGCGGCGGCACACTGAAAAAATAAATGTGTGGATAGTCCAAAATGTGTGTGGCGATTATGATGAATGACTCTGAGGCCGATTTAATGGGTTAAGTGAGCTTAGTGACTTGAGTTGGTCAGTTTATGGTAATCCATTCCGATTTGATTAAGGCTTATATCATGGATATAGAAAACTTACCACAAATACCATAAGAATATGCCTCATAAGGCACAATTGAAACTGCCGTTGATGTCTGGTACTAAGCACCATCATTGTTCTGGAGTTCGAACTATGCGAGCACAATATAATTTTAATTTTAAAGAAAATCGATCGATAAATAAAAAGAAGCACACGTTTATTATAGAGCCGAGAATGCCAACGCTTCACTTCCTGTTTACACGAATTTGAGAAATTATTTCGTCACCACTGCCAAATGATACAAAAAAAAACGCGCCTATCAATTGAGAACTAGTTCCCAGTACTGATACCAATCTTTCGTCAAAATAGTATCGAAGATGTAAGTAATTATCTCTGTAGTCTGCAGTGCGTGGTGACTGCTGCGAAGTGTTTGAATGCTCTGGATGGAAAACGCTCGGAGACGCGCATAAAAGCAACGCTTTTAAAAGATTCCTTCCGCAATCGGGCGAACCTCCAGGCATTTCCAGCTCTTCTCCTACGGGCTGGCGTGGGCCGAGTATGTGTGAGCTGCGTTGTTGCTGGTGTGTGTGTGTGCGTATTCACAAAACTCCGAATCAATATTTACACAATTCTTTAAACAATATTTCCATCTCTTCGATTTGTGCGGCAATTGTGTTTGTATTCTTTTTCTTTAATGATAGGCCCAAGAGAGTCAAGTCAACAAGCTCACAACGATGACGGGCGGATCGTTGCCATGTGTCATTGCTCATCTAGAGAAAGTTTCCAATACGCAATGAGAATTCCGACTTTATCATGTGCCTCATGCTTGCAGCCACCTGAAATAGTGCCATTCGTTGTGTGTTGAGGCGCAAAGCAGACGAATCACAACCAAAGCACTACAAACTTAGCGTTAAAATAGGAAACAAGATCAGACTCCCTAAAATATTGTGCACGGAAGGGATACTGCGAAGAAAGAAACCTTTCAGTTTCGTTGGTAGAGTAGATCGCTAAAAACGGAGTCTGGAAACCCTATTTATATCACAATCATATTCAAGCCAAGACCCAATTAGAACTGTTTGAGGAACTGTCACAATTTCACCTCAACCAATGGTGGGTATGTAGGTAGGAGTGGCAGCCTAGTTTGCAAAAGCACGCTTGAGTACATCTAATGGCCCATTGTGATACCACCGTGTGGTATCAACCAATAACCAGATCTGGAATTATAGCCAACTAACTGTGTTACACAGACACCAGCATTATTCCAATTGATATTTGATGACAAATTCTGGTCATCTGCAATATACATGTCGTTTTTAGATAATTATAGTCCGATTATATCAAATAAAATGCCCACAAATCACATATAACCATAAGTTAAGACCTAAACACTACTATGGGAGATTTACCAATGAAATTGGTCGCAGCTCCCAGCACCAAGTTAGCTTGATGTCTCTTAGAAATCGCAGATGTATTTACCAGAGAGCATGAAATTTTCACCACAAAAACGTCTACCGTCTACCACACCCATCGTCACCTAGAAATCGCAAATATATTCACCAGAGAGCATGAAATTTTCACCACAAAAACGTCTACCGTCTACCACACCCATCGTCACCTAGAAATCGCAAATATATTCACCAGAGAGCATGAAATTTTCACCAAAAAAAGTCCTTTGTCTACCACACCCACCGTCACCTCGAAATAGCAAATATATTCACCAACGACCATGACATTTCACCACAAAAACCCCCAATTAAGAATGGACTCTCCCTTTACAATGAAGTCTGTGGTGTGTAGAACACCATAAAAGAGGCTATACAAATATCCCACCTATAGTCTATGAATGTCCTAATCCAACCCACCCAACTTAGAGTCACCGCTCTTCTCTTCTTCATATTTATGGACATGGTCGAATGACCGGAACGGACACACTTCTCACCGAAATTTGGTTGGTATTTGGCATAAGCTAACGCACTCATGCGCACACAGACACTCTCACACACACTCCCAAACACTCTCACACATACACACAGTTATGAATTTGATTGGATGAGTTTATTTATTTACTCTTTGAAATGAGGGCTTCAACCCAACATGCCTCTACATTAAACGCAAATATGTGCATTCACATTTTGAAAGCCAATTGAAATTAATTTGAAGAAACCGCTTTGCAAATGTGAAAGTTCAAATGTTTCAGTTTGTTTAAATTTTAATTAGTTAAATAAACATTTGCCCGCTCCAGCGTTCATTCCAGTCGAGCCATGCGAATACTGAATTGCTTTTAAGATCAACATACACACGAACACACATGCATGCATGCTTACAAGCACACACATACTTGCATAGAAACAAACACACATTCTTGCATAAAGCAAACCTATAAAAGGTTTCTCATATATTTCGAACGGTATTTAAATTCAAAAGCCAAATTACCGCCCTCCTGTAGCTAGTGGTCAGCATGGTAGTCTCAAAGCTCGGGGGAGCATGGTCCCGAAATGCTTCATTCCAAATCTTTTTCTGCTCGAGTCGAAAGGCTTAATTGCAAGTACTCATACTTTATTAATTGCGGTGTAAGTTATAATAATAATAGTAATCAAAATATTCAAAAATTGCCCACTTATATGAAAATATTGGGGCTCACAGCTATCCCTGAGAGTCGACCGTTGTAACGTCAATTGTCCCATTGGCACCACTATTGTTATCAGCACAATGTGCCCAAGAGACTTTTTGTATTGTGAAGGATTAAAAGCGTTTTAAACTAGGTCTAGGCTAGGGTAATTTATTATAAACTTGATCAAATGAGCTTTTCATTGTTTGAAACTGTCCACACTAAATCAATGTGCATTAATATATATAAGAAGCTTCTCTGAATAAAAATATATTTTTGTGAATTGCAAAACTGTTGTGGTTCACTCGGTCGGTTTGTGTCTTTGATAAGCAGCACTTGGTTTTTAAGTTATACCACATTACAGCATTGTATATTTATACCTTTTTTAGCTCTATTTATTTTGAATTGCAATTGTAGCAATTTCAGTTACATGCTTTTTATGGTAATTAACAACGCAATTGCTTAATTTTTTTCTGATTTTTTGACTTTCCTGCAATTATATAGTAATGTATTCCATATATAGTATTAACAACAATTTGCACTTTGGCGGTACAACTGTAGAACTGTTGATGCCACCACTGTTATGCTTTACTTATGTTAACATTTACTGTTAAACAAAATAAAGTAAATTGACTAAAAAAAACGTGCTTAGTATATACGGTTTGTATACTAGTATCCTCAAGGGGCGTTTAATCAAATACCTGCGGACATTCCCATTTTTCATTCACGAAGTTATTCAACCTGGAAAATATTGATTCAACCAGAATTTGAAAGTATTTCACTTCTCTACGATTAGTTAGCGCTGTAATATAACATGTGTGCGTGTTCTAGCATGTAACTGGAAATCAAGAACTGTCAGATATGCAAAACTGAAGAAGTTCAGTTCAGTTTGTATTTGTAAATAATAAATAAACTATAACGAGTAAAACACGCAACAGAGTACAAATACAAAAGATGGATATATTGCATGAAAGTATTGCATTGGGAGTGGATCTGCTGATATTGGGTTTGTGTGTGAAGGAATATGTTAGCCACAAGAAGAACGTCAACTCCTTGAAGGTATGTTCAGTAAAGCAACAACAAGAAATGTTATGGAAGGTGCACCTGCATTCACATAGAACAAAATGCTTCTGTGAGTGAGTACAAAAAAGCCTCTCCAAGATTATTGGTATGTGTCCCACAGGTAGCACTATATAATCTATATGATGGAGGGGCTACAAGTCAAATCCTTAAAACTTCTATATTTCTATATATCTAGTATTATCACTGCTAGTGTAAATTGATTGGATTCAAAATTAAAACAACACCCAAAAAACGAACCTAATAATTTTATTCCTTGGTACTATGCAGATAGCTCCACAACTGGCCATCGATAGCGAGCTTAAGAACTATGTAGCACAACAAAAAAACCAAAAGGTGCCGTACGCTGTAGTGCGTGGCACAGTTACACCCATTGGAGTGCCCATGCGGAGCACATTGTCGCCAGCCGTTACTGGTGTGGTGCAGGTCATTAAATTGCGGTAACCACCTCATTGAAATATGGAAATAAAGCGCTGCATGTCGACTTATATTTCTAGAGAGCATCGAGTTGCGCGCGGATTTGCCGGCTTCTGGACAGAACAACGCAAAATCATACACGTTTCATCTAATGATATGCCATTCACGCTGTCTCATGGTGGACAGAGTGTGGAAATTAATAATGCCTTAACGGCCGCTGTGCTAGACATGGATATCGTCTATGATAATTACGAACCATCCTCCCTATCATTTTTTGATCATATCTTTGGATTCTTCTCTGGCATTCGTCAGAAGGGTTTACAAACCACCGAAGAGGTGCTGCGTGATGGTAGTTTTATAACTGGCATTGGAGAATTGGAATTGGATGGAAAGACACTACGACTGCAGCCGTCGACAGTTGCACCGCTATTTTTGACTACAGGAACTAAATCGACAGTTATCAAGAGAATGGAAGATGTCAAATCATCGATGCTGTAAGTGATGCACAGATTCCAACAGAAATTGTATGGACATCAAATTGGAATTATGCATGGAACAATTTGAAATGGCTTGTTTCCTTTTTTATAAATATCTATTTTTCCTTTCAGTGTAAAAATCGTTGCTTGCAGCACAATTGCTGCCGTTTTAATTAGTGTCATTGTTCGTAGAATTTACCTAAAGAAGAAGAGGGAACGAGATGAGCGTAAACTGAAGGAGAGACTGGAAAATGAGCGACGCAGAGGACGAGCTCGTGTGCGCCCGACTAATCTTCATAACGATCAGTTGTGCGTAGTGTGCTCCACAAATCCCAAAGAGGTGCTTGCAATCCCTTAACATTCATTTCCACAGTATCTCAAATAGAACCTGCTTTTCTTTCGGCTTTTATTTTCAGGTCATTGTACTACCATGTGGCCACGTGTGTATCTGTGAGGATTGCTCCCAAAAAATCAAGACTAGTTGCCCCATGTGTCGTGCCAAAATAGACTACAAAGCTGCTGCTTTCATCTCTTAAGGGAGCTAGGCCAAAACAACATATTAAACAGACGCACTCTTAAACAACCCAATCTGCTATATACTATCTGACGACCACAACAGTCACCCCTGTTAGACGGAATTGTAATATATAATCTGTGTTCTCCATACAAAATCAACTAATTTCGAATTTGAAAAAAGCTCAAAAATACATTTTTTGTAAGTTGTACGTATACATATATTTATGATAATATATACTTAGATGACACACCCCTTTAAAAGACCTTACATTATCGCCCCGCAGTGACGTAGTTAAGTTAGAAATAGCACATACTGAACACTTGCTTATCACTCCAACATTATTGTCTGGTATTTCCGCTGATCCTCCAACATTTCCAGAAATACGTTATATTTGCGATTATGATACTCCCGTATTTGCTGGTTTGGCTGCAGCAGTTGTCCACTCCCACCCATGGCATGAGAAGCTTCCTAAACAACAACAAAATAGTTTTAATCGTTTTGCAGTATTATTTCCTCAGGCGCTACTCACTTCTAAACTACTATACACTTTAGCCGCGCATGCCCCCAACATAGCCGCACCCACAAGCACCATTTCCGGTTCGTTTGGTATCACCACCGACAATTGGCAGATGTCCGCATGACTTTGCACATACAGACTGTTCTTGGACAATCCACCACAGAAAAGGAGAGTCGTGAATTTTTCTCGATTATGTTTGAGCAAATTTTCGATTATATGACGAGTGCCATACTGTAGTAAGAGAAGGGCGATGCATTAAACGATTTTATTTGTTAGAGTGAGTTTTTGATAGCCTTACCGCCAATGCCTGCACGAATGCCAGATATAGAATGGCGAAAGATTCCTCGTCCACACTCATAGCAAGGCCAGAAATCTGTGGAAAAAGAAGACCACATCTGCATTACACGAATGAATGCAGCACAGAGTTATAAAAATCTTACCATGCCTTTTAAATTAGGATCTGCAATTGGAGAGCGATTGCCATGGAAATCTGGCCACACATGCAAATCCCTCGTTAAATAACAGGGATCGTCCAAATTGCGTTCGGCAGTCATTTTATATATCAATTTATTAAGATACGTGTAGATGTGCCTGCAAGCAGAGAAATCCTGCTTACTGTGACGTGCCTAGTTATCAATATGGATATTGGCTTACTCATCCTTCTTTAGCTTCACTTTGATATGCATGTACTGCGGGTGGGTTTTAATAGCATGGTCCAACAACAGCCCAGTCGCACTCTGCCCGCCTTCATTGAGGAAGTAGTTGGGTATAATGGCGCTCTTGTATGGGCCCCAAACGCCGCGCGCCGTACACGGCTCGCGGGTTAAACTCATGTGGCACGTGGATGTGCCACAAATCATGGCCAATTTCCCCTGCAGTCCATCTAAATGTTCATTGGCATGCTCTGCACGACAGCCGAACATGCCCAATGCACCAGCATGGGCATCTATCAGTGATGTGCCTACTATTGTACTCGGCAGCAGATTCAAGTCGGCTGCAGCTTGTTCACTCAAGCCGTGGCCAACTGGTTCTCCCGGCTCAAGTATCACTTTGCCAATTATATCGAATTCATTGGCAGACAATTCCTCTAAACCGATATCTTTCAAAAAGCCTGCGTCCCACTGCATCCGCATGACATCGAAATTCCATTTGCACACAACAGAACACAGGGAGCGCGTATCACAACCAGTGCTGCGCCACGTCAGGTAATCGGGTAAATCGAATGCACGCCATAGCTTCGACCATGTTGACAGATATGCATTCTTTTTCAACCACAACAGCTTTGGCAGCTGCATCTCCACGGAGACCTGCCCGCCCACGTAGTTGAGCAGCTCGTGCTTTGTGGAGTTAATCTTGTTGGCCTCCTCGTGTGCACGATGGTCCATCCATAATATAACATTTTGATCTTGATTGCGGCTATTGCTCACCGATAGTGGCTCTCCGTTCGCGCCTAAAACCACCAAAGAGCAAGTAGCATCAAATGAAATTGCAACTACCTCCTCCTTAGCCACGTCCCTTGTAACCACCTGTGCAAATAGACAAACATGCAAAAGTATGAGACCGATGGAGTTGCAGAATTTTGTGGTTTCTTTCAACCACGTTGGGCCAAACGTGCGCTCCTGCCGGTCTTAACAGAGCCCGAACTCTATCAACAGCATTTGGTATTCCAACGCAGGCTCAGCTTTAGCAGGACTTGACTAGATCTGATGATTATGTGAGTGACTATGCCACACTCGACGGTCAACGCGACACCGGAGAACGACTTCTGAGCACCTTGTACGTACACGATCATGCCAAACACACCTAAATGTAACCGCCAAATAATGCTTACACGAATAAAATGTATGAGCCCAAATAGGAAATTGATGACAATGAAATTTTCTTTTTTTTACTAATTGTGTGCGACTAAAACTTAACCAGTCGCTTTAGTTTTGTTGCAAACGCGCTTTTGCTGGAAGGTCACAATCTTATCAGCTTTAGTTTGGGTAGCGTGTTAACTGTTTCAGTGAGTTATCTTGCGAAAAATGTATTTTGAATTTGTTGTTTTTGTTGTAATATTCTCACCGTTACACAATAACAAACTGCATTCCAAATATCTTCCGATGACTGTTCGAAGTGCTCATGTTCGGGATTCCAAATTTTGATGGGCTTCACCGCCTGTTTCAATACCTTCCCATCCGAAGTGACCAGTGCAGCCCGTGCGCTGGACGTACCAACATCAACACCGACAAAATATATTTTTGGCATGATCGATTCGGCTCTTCAATGTTCTCTGATTTTACAAAAGAAACTTCTAGAATTGAGAACTGGGCATTATTGGTATTTTGTCGTTGATAAAGCGCGGGTTTATTATGAGTTCATGCAAAAGCGAAATCTAATCGGGAGTACTTACAATTGCAATCTGAACTACTGCACACTATCGCTCATCCGTCGCCACTGTCTCAATTTAGATTGCTGGTAAATTTGTGGATGTATTATTCTCTGCTTCAATTAAATATTTGCTTATCACTTTTGGCGTTTTACTTTGCTCAGACTCCTTCCATATATGTATGTACATATACTAATTTCTTAACAATTACTCTCAGCAGTAAGCGACGAACGTGAATTAATCTACTTTCTCTGTACGCATGCAGGCGACTCAGTACGTCCGTTTAAAGCCCCAGCAGAAACATACTATATTTACAATATATTGAATATATGCGTCTGGTCCCAGCGTACCTGAACACAAATGACAAATCCACACAAAAGCTCTTGATTAATTTTCGCGCATGCATGCCGCAGAAATATGCAAGCCGATCTTGGCATATCTGTTTGTAGTTGGCTCTCTCTGTCTCTGTCTCTCACTCACTCCCTCTCGCAGTTAGCCAGGCAAACGTTTATTGATTTGTAAGTTCGAAATGTTCTCACACATGCGAGAGATTGTTTACATGTGTTATTTATTTATTTATTAATAATCGAATTACAATTAAAATTATAATTAAACAAAAACACTAGCTGCCAGGGCTATCAGCATACAAATATATTTATTTTTCTGCTTTATGGCCGCATACGATTAGCGCATTTACCTTTATTTGTGGAATGCGAACAGCCCTCGTGCCAGCCAGCTCGGGAGTAGCTCGACATTAAACGCGAAATAAACGTGCCAATAGCAACTGTGAACTTAGTACATTTTAAGTCGTTCAATGTTTGCACACTATATTGTAAAAACAGCATGATCAAGTTTCTTTTATTACTACCATTACCAACTGCACACTATATTGTGAATACATCATGATCAAGTTTCTTTTATTACTACTATTACCAATTAATAATGTCTGCAAAGGGTTGAGGGAATGAGTACTAGCAACTAAGCCCTTCGACTCTAAGAGTGTTTCTTTTATTATTTATGGAAAACAGCAATAAAAAATATATCCATGGAAAGAGTGTAGCTGTCGTCATTGCCTATAGTAATATAATTTAAATACGTAGAAACCCCAATAGAATATCTGTCCCCCCTATAAATTAACTGATAAATAAATAAATAATTATTCTAATCACTGAGTTTTGAATTGTCTTCTGCTGCCTCTCTGTTTCTCACACACAAAATAACACTTATCACTCAATTTGTCAATCTGTATGAAAAGAGCGTAAATAATTTGATCATTATAGAAACTAATTTTCTTTTTGGGAACTATTCACAGCACTACCTAAGAGTGTTTTAATGTAATTTATTTGTATGGAGCTTATATTGCCCACGTACATAGTAGAATTACTCTAGTAATAATAAGTAGCTTGCGAGTAATGCCATTAACGTTCATTGTTCCGCTCATGACATTGTGGGCACTTGGTCTGAACGAATGAACCTCTCTGCGACTACGCTTTTCCAGCCAGCACAGATAATGATCATTGAATACATACACGCACGTGTAAAGGACTCTGTGAGTGGGCTTCGAGTAGAAACATATATTTACATATTATTTAAATTTATTTTTCCTTAAATTTTACGTGGTTTTTCGCTTCAACTGTTGGAAGGTTTTCATTTGGACGATATGCTGTTTAAATAAGAAGGGGTCACATGGCTGAAAACTTTGCTGCCCGTTTAAATTGAAATAATTTAATTGGCTACTTATACATTTTTAATGATTATTCAGAAAAATATGAATAGCTTTATTGCCGAGATCCGAAATGTGCGAAAATATAAAACAAAATTGGCGTAAGCGGTCTTTTGAATGATATTGTGTTCCAACTCCTCTTGCAAGGATGAAGTCATCGATTCACAAAAAGTTAGCGATAGTATACTTTAGACTGAATTGTGGCAATTTCACTAAAATTGGCAATCTTCAAAATAATAAAATATTCTAAAATCATATTGGCTGCATTCTGGCACCCCATCGGATACCCAACCGATCAGAATTCTCCGAATTTTTTGCAATCAGCTGACTGAGCGGACGCAATTTCTTTGAGCGGAAATTTTCTTCGCTACCGTACTCAACACTTAGCACAGCTGTTTGTAGAACAGATGTTTACGTATAAAGTGACAAATTTTTGTAGCAGCCCATTCACAAACCAAGTGCGCTGTTTCACTCACCCGATAGGCAACTGAAAGGTTGCCAGAATGCACCCATTATTAATATTGTGAAAAAATCAGCTGGTACACACCAGGACACACCTAAAAGGTAGTCGCAAGGAAGAATTTCTCTTCTTCTTGTTTTCGTTTTGACGTTTCCTCAAAAGCTTCGAAGCTTTTATTTCAGATCAGGGTTGTAAACAAAGTTTGAAACAGGGCACATCTAAATAGTTAGTGCACACTGCTAATAAGAAAACAATGTTATAAAATAAAAAATTAATACTTTATTGGATATACTCTCTTGTTGTTGCACTTCTACATATATTCAATATTGGGGGTATTTTCACAAGAATTATTGCGTTAAATGATGCAACTTTGCTGACATTGGAAGTGGGCCCTGCTGTCTATTTGTATGCGTATTATTTATGAGTATCCAATGCGTTTGAACTGCGTTTTATTTGCATGGGCTCTTGCGATTTCGGCAGTGCATTATTTCGCTTCTGTGCATAATCCTCATAGTTCTTAACTGTAAGTAAATAATTATCAAAAATTTAAGCTGCCTGGAAATTAGCAATTATACCATTTAGTTGCAGCTCCTGTTGGGGGGTTGAATTAGGATGCCGCATTTGCGTTAAATTGAATAAATAAATTACGTGTCTGCTTTTCCTAAATAATAAATAATTGTAAAAAAGGTTAACATTTTTATAAGAAAACCATTTGTTACCTTTGGCCAAGCTTCTTCTAAAATTCACTGCACATGCATATTGTTATTCACTGCCGCTGGCGGCCGCCCATTGTCACTTGGTACCCCTCCCACACAATATTGTGTACAGCGGGAGTAGTCGGGCCACTTGTTCCACTGATCCGCTAGCACACACAATATTAAACATTTTTTCATTTAAACATTTTTACAATTCCACTTAATTTAAACATTTTCACTTTTGCACATAATTTAATTTTGCAGAAATCTCTGTTTTGCATTTATTAAATTTAATCTAATTTTCCTCACTATCAAAATCGCAATATCTTAATTCAAATTCAAATCCAGGGTACACCGATTTGTGCTCCCTGTTCGAAGCTAAAATTGGATTATAGGTTGTCAAAATCGAGAGCTTTTTCACTCCACTGAGATGCCAAAATCCAAAAATTGTTGTTGTTGTAGAATTGTTGTAGCCTTGCGGCCACCTTCTTAGTGCACACTGGTACACACTAAACAGTTTCTTTTGTTAATCTCTTTATAAGTCATTGTCGACGTGGTCGTAGAGGTAAGCACATAGATTACCAATAGATACGCAGCTTGCCGAATCCAACAACAAAATCAATGCAAAATGGATTTGCAATAGTATGCGAGAATCTCATTTTTCACCGAGGTCTGTTAGCACAAGTGGCCTCGGTGAATAAACTACTTATACACCATTTTTACTCCTATTACAAAAGAGTGTTACCGAAGTACATAATTTTGTAGTAGGTTGTAAACTCATATTATTATCAATATACTGAAATATTAATGAAAAAATATAACATTAAATGAACTCAGTACTACAATTCAGCTTATTATTTATCTTTTCTAATCAATTAAAACTATTTTATGGTTGCGAAAGAACTTCCATGTGAAGAAAACAAAATTTTAAGAACCTTTTTTGTTACTGCTAATTTATAACTGTGTTGAAGGTGTTCGTTTATATTGCGAAATATTAAATAAATGTTGCAGTCACACTTTTATATCTAATTTAAATTAATTGTAAGCGAAGGATATGTGATTTTATCTCAAATTGACTTTACGTAGCTAAAATGCGCCTTGAGGCAGATAAAATTTTAAATTTTATTATTGTTTTTTTACTACCTCAGACAATAAATAGGAAGTGTTAAGGACGAGTGATAAAGAAACATGTTTTAAAATAAAAAAATTTTGTCTCACAGTCACGACCTCATGCGAAATGCTTCTTTTGTAAATGTTTTTCTCTTTGAGTCGAAGGCCTTAGTTGCTAGTCTTCTTTTAGCTTCATCTATTGCAATATTATCTGAATAACTTTTGAATTCTCGTAAATATAAATAACTGACCACACTATTTCACTAATAATTTTCACTTTAGTTATATTTTATTTAATTCGAAATATAAATACGCTAATAAAGTTTATTTAAGAAATAAATTTTATTTATTACACACAAGCTCATAGTTATAAAAATTATTTCATCCATTTTTGTTTGTGAATTTTCCAACGCTGAATAATTGTAAGTATTCACCACTAACATTGATTGGTTATAAATTGCCGCATTTTAAAAAACAAACGGGAATTTCCATATAAGCAGCCAAAGCCAAGATACACCAAGAGGGTAATAGCATTAAGATGTATTTAATTAAAAATTTGGCAATAATGGCAAAAACTAAGGTTGAATAAAAGAGCTACGTTATTTTTTCCTTAAAATGGAACCATACCAATACATAAGACACACCCATCCGCTGCACTGCGATACTATGACACTTGACATGTGCAACGTAATTAGAATCCTAGCGTGCAGTCATTGGTGAATCAGTTTTATTTGTATTTTGAGTGGAATTTGAGTTAGTCTTAAGCAAAAGGGATTAGACATAAACAAATTAGAATAATCGAGAATTGTTATCGAATTTGTAACTCAAACAAATTATATAAAAACCCTGCTCGGGAATTAAACAAATCAGTTTCCAGTTGGCAACTCAAACCAACTGCATTTTTCTTGCAATCAGCGTTTCTTCGCCTTTCTCTGGCTCACAGTTAGTTATTGCTCAATGGCGTCTTGCCATTGAACGCTCTACCATATATATATTGTGGTATTTGCCATATATATATATATGTATATATTATCGCACACACTATACGCGCATTACAAAGGTAACTGCGAGCAGATAGTGGATTTTTCTGAAGACCCCTCCATATCTTGTTACTGGGAAAAACGTGATCCCAATATACCGTTAGCTTTATTTATTAGGATTAGAATTTATTTCGCAACATGTGTAAATATAACATACTTATGAAACATAAGAATACCCTACAAAATAATATGTATCTAACCGCTTTCAAATTCAAAGTACTTTTTAATTGTTACGCCACGAAACTCTAAATTCTACTCCCATGTTTAGCGTCAGCTGTAGCAAATTTTATTTTCTCACCATAGCATGGCCGCTATACATTGTGTTGTTATTGTTTCACACGGATAGGGAAAAAAATGGATATTTTTCAACAGCTGATGAGGAAGAAGAAGAGTTGCGTATCTATTTTAATCTTTGGTAAGCACGTCGATCTTGCTCCTAGTTCAAGCAACTCTAGAACTTAGATTGGATTTGTTAAGAAAACATATCCTAAAGCATTATTCACCATTATCAAATCCGGATAAATATATGGGTTTAATGACCCTAAGCGCCAACTGAATATTGGCACCCATTTCATTACTCTGATCCTCGATATTAAGTAATATACGAAATTCGGTACCTTGTTTTATATAACGCTTAGTTAACTTTATTAATAGTTAAGAAACCAGAAATAAGTTTACAATCATCGGGTTAATATGTAATGCTTAATTATAAACAAATATAAAAATTACGAAGTTAACTACTTTCATATCATTTTTATTATATTCAAATCTAGATTAAATGCAGGGACATTGTAAGGCACAGTTGATGTATAATAATTTTACACATATTTCTCAATAAATCAAACTTTGTATAATCACAGCAGTGCCTCGTACTGCTTTGTCTTCAAGGAGTGACCAATCAAAGTCTCCAATATCGTATTGATATGAAGGAGAAAATCCTTCGTCCATATCACTAAAATTAGGGACAAAAGAGATATATGGGTCGCGTTGTCCTGCAGTACATTCGCCTTTTTCATTTCTGCATCCACATTTATTTTCCTCTTTTTCGTAATTTCCATTGTTGTTTCCTCGCACTTGTTCTTCCTCTTCTACTCTCTCTCTCCTTCTCCTTCACTATAGTCGCTTCTACCACTTGAGTGTTCACTGGAAATGTTAGATCTCTATCGCTTAATAGGAGATTCTGTTGATTCTGGTTCCCGAAATGTAACTTTCTTGTGACTCATCGGTATTAAGATTTTCAGATGAATAATTGTATGAACACTTGTATGAGCGCTGCCCCCTTCGCTACCGCTGCCAACATCAAGTCGTCGTCGTCGTCGTCGCCATAATGTTTTATTATTTTTACCATGCATGCTTGACTACTGGAAATTACTTGACGTGGTATTAGTAAATGCAAATACGAGTATCATACAATGTTGCAAATATTTGTATAAATTGTTGCTGCTGTTTACTGAGAATATGTATGTGTTATGGCGCTGTAAGATTTATATTTAAATAATTGCTGTTTAATATTATTGTTAGTATGTTAAAAAAAGCAATCAGAGACGGGTATACTTATCCATATCATAATTACTTGGGACCTGGAAATACTATATTTAAAGACGACGAACCGGTTGAAGAAGTTGATTTTGATGCATACGTTCATGACATAGAATACGAATTGTCAACAGCAACAAATCAAATAAGAGAAGCAGACCGACACGCAATCAAAGCTTTTATTAGTTATTATAGAAAAATGGTACATTAGCAGAATTATCTGGAATTGTTGGTTTGTCAATCAAGTATGGTTTTGAAAGTGTATTCGGTGTTGTTTATCCAAGTATGCCACCGAATCAAAAAACATTTCCTCCGAAATTCCCGGTGAGTTGGCCCATAATTCCTTCTCCATTTAAATTCATCATCATAACTGTAAACATCTTCCCGCGAATGAGGAATCGTCAAAGCCAAAACAAGAAGAAGAACAATTCTCCCTTGCGACTACCTTTTAGGTGTGCCCTGGTTCATACCAAGACGGAGCTTTCTAGAAAAATACCCTACAACAATAACCAAGAAATTAAAAAAAACGAATTGGCAACTCTGTATATGAAACAAATATATAATATCGCATGAGATATTTGAGAAATCTATAAAATCAGCTGTTTTTTGTTTATGAGATAATTTTGTTGATGAAACGACGCATGTGGAGATAATGGTCCGTTGTAGGAATCGGTAAATATTTGTTTTCCCCTCAACTGCTTTTGGAGAAGGATGTTTAATTTTCTGCCAATTGCAGCTATATCGTGGCGCAGATAGTGCCACTCCAGCCCAGCGAGACGTTACAGTTCAGCGACTACAAATTGCTCAAGTGTCTGCTGGGATACGTGGGTAAATTTTACGGCGACTATGGCGTTGGAATTTTGGATCAGGGATTTCGCATTAAATACTGCAACAAACGGACCAAAATTATCATTATACGCTGCTCACATCATTCGTATCGCTATGTTACAAGCATTCTACCACTAATAACCTTAGTAAGTGAAAATATTCATCTTAATAAACCTTCTCACGAACATATCTAAATTATGCAGATTGACGACGTGCAAGCAAAATTCCGTACATTATACACCGGTGCGACCATCATGCAATGCAATAAATTTATAACGAAACATCATCTGCAATTCTTTGACCACTTGTTGGGAAAGACTTCATCGGCCAAGGAGCGAAGCGATCTGCTGAAGCTGGCGTTGGAATTCGATTTGGAAAAATGAACAAAATGCAAAATACATCTGAATTGTGACCGTAAATGACGTTTTATTTATAAGCAACTTAATATTTCTAAATATAGATATACATATGTAGAGTGCAAATGACACTGCGATTGGCTATTTATACTTGATGATCAGATTAAGCCTCAATTATACACGGAAGTGGGCAATTTCCATCTGGTGCAAAGGGAGGGATGTATACTTGTACAGCTCAACTAGGCATTCAAACATAGGTGGTGAGCAATCCAGACCAAGGTCCGCAAGCCACACCAAAAGATCAATTTGTTTGTCAATAGCTTAACTTTTTTCACATTAACCTTAACTTTAATTAAATTGTAACTTTTATAAAATCGTATATGTAAACACTTTAAATATGCAATTTTATGAAATTTACAGTCATCATAATCGATGTCAATTCTTAAAACTCTCTAAAATTTACTAATTTTGGTATGTGTGCATTAGCATAATGTGGGGTGTGCATCAGAGACATGGCAATACATTGTAACACAGGGCTCCATTCACATTGTGCTACTTACTCCTCTTTCAATATAGTGATATGATCAGCTTTCCAGTCGCTGGCCTTTTTATAGATATATGATAAGTTCGGAAAAATACCATTATGTGCTTGTTTATGATATTCTAGTTTACGTTTACGCAGTTTACGTACAATTTTTCCATCAACTTAAACATCAACTAACAATTTGCGGTTCGATATTCTTCCAATATTGCCCAAAGTGTACAAAATGTTTTCAAACTTCTTCTGCATATCGCGAAGAGACATTTTTTGCTTTTTACTATAGACACTGAGGTAAATGCCCACCACAACGATTAGGCCAGACCACAAATAACTGCAGAACGAAAGAAAACATGCAACTGAAATGGTCCATTTAATTGGGTACTTTAAATAAATCAACTTACTGTATAGTAAATGGCTTGCTGAAGAAGATAAAAGATATGCCAATTGTCACTGCCTTGCGTGCGGTGGTCACTGTGGCAGCCACAGCAGCGCCACTGCTTCTTACCAACGCCAGCACAAACTGTATGCCCAGATAGCCTGAGAGGCTAAAGAAGAACCCGTAGCCGAATGTTTCATAAGGATGCTAAAATAGTGGATTCATTTTAATAAAATTTGCAGATTATGTGGAAGTACAATCGAACCAAGACCCACCTCCAGGCAAAAAGTTAGTCCCGTGAAAAAGTTATTGGTTAGTAACATAATCACAAATAAATATACAAAACCCAATCCGTATGAATATAGTACTACCTCACTGGTAGGTGCATGAAAGTCGCGCATTGCTTTCTCTTGTACGTTTCCGATGGCTGCATCGCACAGAAGTGCCGCTGATATCATAATTATACCCAATGAATTAAAATTTGGCGATATCTGTGAATCGGCGAGAGTGAACCACGCCAAACCGACACACATTGCTGTGGCGGCCGCAAAGTCTAACGGCCCATAGCGTTTGCCCTGTATCAGAATGCTGCCCACGAGCACTGGTATGAGCTTGCAGCACTTGAAAATAACCTGTGTGGGATAGTTCAGATATCCGAGGCTAGCATTGGACAGACCCATAGTTCCGAGTGTGAGCGCAGCCAGTACTAGGTATGTGCGCAACGGAATACAACGTTTAATCGGCGGTGAAGCACTTCGGTACCCCTCCAAATCGCGCTCTATTAGACCAAAGCAAATATAGTACGCGAATTGCAAGAGCGTTAGGAACCAACCGAATGGCCCGAAACCTTCGACTGTGAAAATCAGCTCTTGCAAGTACCCATATAGCAAGTACAATACGAATACTCCAGCACAACTTAACAGAAATTGTGTGGTCTTATTGTAGTGCGTCAACTCGAAGCAAAGGATACGCACTTCCGGCGGCGGCGCATCGGTGGCCGGAAATTTCCGCTGGTGCGGAGCGGAGTTTATATTGATCTTGATCTTGGTGCTGCTAGTACCATTTACGTGGACGCTTCCCTTATCATTCATTGTGCATTGCGTTGATTTATCTCATTTGTATACTATTTTATATCACAGTCGTCTAACTTACACACCGAAACGTACAGTGTATGCGTCCAATATGTGGTGTTTGCGTCCAAATAACGACTTCTTTATGCTTGGAAGAGCCAGTTTATTTTCACCACCGGCTTGTTGATAAATTGTAAACCTGACTTGTAAAACAATGCGTGGCCACTGCAAATTGGGCCGTATAGGTGTAAGGTAAGAACTCGATACTTTTTTCGATGCTTAATGGGGTACTCAGCATTCGTTATTGATTTACTCCAAGAATGTTTGTTTTTTTTACCACCTTATCAGTATCAAATTTATCGCATGCAATTCGAAGAACGTTCGCCTCAGCTGTCAAAATCTCTGCTTCTGTTTGTCAGCTATTTTAAGCGTTTGTTTATATATTTCTGCAATATTCATGTGTTATTTATTCAAATTGTTATTTATATTGCAAAGCAGAAATTAACGAAATTCGTATATAAATCTTTTCGTTTAAATATGAGTTTTTTCAGAAAATATCCTTCGTTCAGTCAGTTTTTGTCAGCCCTGGATTGCGGTTCTGAATCGTGTCTACCATCCCCACCATGAACGAAGCGTAACCTCACGACTCCACGGGCAATTTTTGATGGCATAACAACTGTCAAATTTGATTGCAAAGGTTGGCAATATTTTAATGGTGGGCATTGCGATGTTATGCCATTGTCATTTTGAAAATGCCGTCAAGCAATCTAGTTCGCTGTGCCCACGCTTGAAAAAAATTTTTATTTATACGATGAAGAGGAAAAAAGAAGGAAACCGAAATTCTGGGTGAATCCTTTATTACAAAGAATGCAAATGCACAGTCTCCATTCAATTTAGCGTTTTTATTAATTTAATAGATGCGGTAAAACGAAAATGTCCGACGATGCTTCCACTGTGAGCGTCACGAAAAAATGAAAAATTGCTGTCAAACAAACAAAATGACAACTGATTGCAACACAGCACGTTGGCAATTTATGGCATAACATATTTCATAACATAAATTGCCAACTTGAAGCTATTTGGAGTCTCCATTGGCAATTTGCTTGAAATTGCCAATGGTATGCCATCAAAAATTGCCCGTAGAGACGTAGGGTTAGGCGGATAATCACACCAAATTCTAGGTCTGCATACATGTATGAAGAAAATTAAAATGTTTCAATTTTTCTGCTGGTTGTTACGACAGATATGAACGTATATAGCAGTGATAATATTTGTAGTGGAATTGTACTTTTTTACCTCCTTTCGATTTTAAGAAGTCCCCAAGTCCTTTCGGCCCAAAAAAAGTACTCTCCGATGCACAAAATTCCTATGTTATGTTCTAAGAATTTTTTTTTAAATGATCTCATTTATAAATGTATATTGAATTATGTTAATTTACATTTATAATGAACTTATCTGTTAATTTTTTTTAAACACCAATTGTTTTTGCTTTACCCTACGTCTCCACGGGCAATTTTTGATGGCATAACATCTGTCAAATTCGATTGCAAAGGTTGGCAATATTTGAATGGTGGGCATTGCGATGTTATGCCATTGTCATTTTGAAAATGCCGTCAAGCAATCTAGTTCGCTGTACCCACGCTTGAAAATTTTTTTTATTTATACGATGAAGAGAAAAAGGAAGGAAACCGAAAATCTGGGTGAATCCTTTATTACAAAGAATGCAAATGCACAGTCTCCATTCATTTTAGCGTTTTTATTAATTTAATAGATGCGGTAAAACGAAAATGTCCGACGATGCTTCCACTGTGAGCGTCACGAAAAAATGAAAAAAGGCTGTCAAACAAACCAAATGACAACTGATTGCAACACAGCACGTTGGCAATTTATGGCATAACATATTTCATAACATAAATTGCCAACATGAAGCAATTTGGAGTCTCCATTGGCAATTTGCTGGAAATTGCCAATGGCATGCCATCAAAAATTGCCCGTGGAGACGTAGGGTTACATTTATGATTTATTAGAAAAAAAAGTACTCTCGAGCCGGAAAAAGTACTTTGCGTTGAGTAAAAAAGTACTTTCGAAAATTCGGAAATATCATCACTGGTATATAGTGTGCAATGCAGACAGGCCCTCATACTTGAATAGCTTTTAATGTGGAAGGTAGTGTGCGCACAATGAATATCACTGAAAATTAATTTTGGCGCTATTTCGCCTCTAGGGCCGAAAAAGTATTGTGGGAGTTAAAAGACGATAATTATAAAATAAAATAAAGCGTGATCAAATTACGCCCGCTCACTTCAACGATCACAGCGAAATGATGTTTGAACAACGTGTCGCAAAAGTGTATAGCGACGTGACGTGCGACCAAGTATGCACACAAGTCTGCATGTTTATATTCTGCTTTAAGCACAATGCCCTTAGTCTTAAGGGGAGTATACACGGGCATACTTGTATGCATACTCGGCATAGTGCGATATCTTGTCGTATCGCGTATAGTCAAGTAGGCACACCAAACCTCATCATACCAAAAAAATTTTCAACGAAGAAACGAGGGCACACACGTACTATGTCTCTTATAGAATGCAAAACTTTTCGCGGGGGGAAAACGTTTTGTGCGAAATGAAAAATAACTCTAACAAAAAATAAAATTTTTTATACACCAAATGATATATGCACGACATGCCGGAACAGTGTATAGCAGCTCAATGTGCTACCCTACATCCATACAAGTATGTCAGTGTATACTTTCCTTTACGTATATATATGCAGTGCGTATACCTTAAGGGGCCCATACACGATACATCAGGGTGTGCATGGATGTGTCAGACCTGATTTCGCTGTGATCACTGATTAAAAGTCGAAAATCAAAATTATTTTGATTTTGAGGGGAAATTTTCTTATGATTTTTATTATGATGTATCTATGATTGTCGCTTGTGGGCAATTTACATGTAAATTTTTGTCATTTGAGTTTGACTGCCAGTGTGTGAAGATGCGTGCGGATAAAAATAATGAAAAGGCGTTTCTGTAGGAGTTCCTTGAATGCTATTGTACTCTTTTCTTTGTGCCATTCTTTCATCCAAAATCGGTTTTTCTTTTCACATTTTTCCTTGCACAGTACGAGCGCTAACGCACACAAACATGGCGACCTCACTCAATGACGACTATGCAAAAATTACTTGAATTAGCATTTTGATGACTCGTGTGTGGTGGAGGATCATTCAACACGTACACGAATGAGTATGATCATGATGTACCGTGTATGGACCGCATTAGAAGTGGAGTAGGCCGGTAGGGAGATCTCCAAACACTCAGGCATTGATGCCCATTCTATACCTTGCCAAAGGCATAATATATTATATCCGAAATGTGTTGCCTGAGTAGCTATCCCAGAGTTTCATGGCTGACTCTTATATGTTAAAACGAAATAAAGAACCTAGATGTAACTTGGAATTTCCTTTCACAAACCTCTATCTAGGAAATATATATAAATATGTATTAAAAAAAGAGCATAGCTTCATAAATGCAATGGTAGGTGGCGCTAACTATTTATTAATAGTGGAATATTAAGGAAATCATAAGAAATATCTTACAGAAATTCAATAGATTTAGTGCAATACGAAAATGCGTTAACACAATTTTAATTTTATCATGTACTTTTCAAATAATTATATTAATTAAGGTCATCTGACTAATTTTGCAACTGTGTCTGTTGGTTATCGACATATTTTAGAAATGGCCCACAAAAGGTATAAAATCATCGTTTTAATCTGTTGTTTTTTTTTAACACACATCGAATTTTAAAAGAATCATGTTAACAGTCAAAACTTACAAATACTAAGCGAAACATCATTTAATTTAAGACTAAATACTTGTAACATTTCAAAGCAATGGGTATTTAATTCACGTGTAAATACCGGCGAAGTAAATAAAGTGGGAAATTGCGGAAATATCCCGTGGGGAAATTTACTACACGTTAAAAAAGCAAAGCACTTGGCCGGTGTAAGTAAATATGGCGTCTTGAATGTTAAGTAGTGAACTAAATAGAATGGGAGATTGAAAAGTTAATTTTTTTTTTAATTAATACAACTTAAATAAATTAGTGTAAAACTAAAAAATTAAAATGGATGGACCAGCACCGCCCAGAGGTAATTTTTTCCAATATGCTTGTTTTCATGGTTTGGTTTGCAAATTGTGTGACAACGCTCTGCTGCACCACCCGTTTTGCATAAGCTCAAAGTTCTAGAACTAAAAGGAATCTGAATTTCGTTGCAGATGCGAGGCTTCGCAATATAATTGAAAAGTTGGCTGAATTTGTGGCGCGCAATGGTCCTGAATTTGAAATGATCACAAAACAAAAGCAGCAGGGTAACCCGAAATTCGAGTTCCTTTATGGGGGCACTTACGCTACATATTACCAATGTAGGGTAGCTGCCGAACAAGCTTGTAAGTATTTTTGTTTACCCCTATTTACATAACAATCACATTTGTGGAATTGATAAAACATGAATTTGTTTGATAATATTAAAACTTCCATTCTAAAACTTAAATTGTGCGTTGCAGTTTTGAAACAGCAAGGCTCACTCCCACAGGGCCCTCTCCAACCACATCATATGATGCATCAGCAGCAAATGGTGGCACAACATTTTACACAGGGACCACCACCAATGCTACATCAACAGCAACCAACGGCAAATCATCACGATCCTAACGCATATGGTATGAATCAAGTACCGTCAAATCATGCATGGGGTACTAGCCCAACCCAACCAAACGGCAACTCAATGGTACTCAATCTGACGCCCCAAATCGAAGCGATCAACATGCAACAGTCAAGTCTCAGAGAGCAAATTCTTCAGTCGGAAGCCAATCTCTCCGCCCAGCATTCGGTAATTTGCATTAACATTATTTTCTTATAATTGTATTATAGAACAATATTCGAAGCGTTGCGCTAAGTTAGGATAAGAGTTGGATTTTCGCAGCAAATAATTTGAATTCGATGCATGGATATCTTTCCGCTGTTCTCTTAACTGCCCTTTTTACTTATTTTCTTTGAATCTTGGAAAAAATCACAAATTTCTTGCAAACTTGCCATTTCTAACGATTCTTGCAATTTGCGTAAATTTTCAATTGCAAATTGACGCTTTAGTATTTCTCTAATCATTACTGCACCAATAAGGCAATATTTGCTGACGATGCTTTTAAGATGATATTACTTAAGTTCTAATTTCATCAGCAATGATTCAGAAAATTGATCATAGTCGAGATATTCCCCCAGGTGGTGGGTGTATGGCTATGCGTTGCCAAACTCTTTTTGATAATGCCGCTTTAATAAAGCAACCACCTTGCATCAAATGGCTCTTGCGCAATTAGAGGTACGACTGCTAAAGTTTCTATCACAGATTCTTCTATCGAAACATTTTTTTCAACTATTTTCTATAGTCATGAGTTGGCACGGTTGGCTACTTGTGTGCTATGCACATGGTATAATTTAGTTTATATTTTATATTTGTTAATTTGAAGTTTTTCTATTGTCGATTTGCTGTCGTTGTTTATTGATTTTTTCATCTTCATTCCATCGTGAATCTATTTTTTCCGATGGTATGTTTTGTAGTAAACAATTTTCAACCTTTTCTCTGTTTATAGTCGTGTATGGATAATCGTTTTTGTAGTTTGAAATTCGTATTCATATTTTCTCATTCCTTGGTTGTCGTGTTGATTTCCACTCTGATAAGTTATCTTAAAAAATTGTTTATAGTTGTAAATATTGCGTGTATTTTTAAATCGATCGCGAAGAAGGAAAGTGTTTGTGTGCTATTAAATGTTTGTGAATTTGCATATATTTGAATGTCTCAAATTGAAGAAACTCCCGTGAAACATGAAAGAAACCTAAGGCAAGGATGTGTACGACCAACGCAGTAAGTTTCAACCTTACATAATATACATTGGATTTCTTTTTCTTTGAAATATGAATAATGGTACCCATTTACATATATTTACAGGATTATTTAGATAAAAATCCAGGCTTATGGAAGATATGGATGCAAAAAGAGACTATTCTACCTGTGAGAAAAAAATAGCAGTGGACATTGAGGGATGCAAAGTATTTCTTTTTCAAATAAGGAACGCAACGAAACAAACAAACAAATACGAACTTGTGTTAATATAACCAAATAAGCAACAAAAAAAAAAGAAAAAAGTTAGCAAGCAAAATAATAGCAGTTATAAAATGAAATTACAAATTTTATTACCAATAATGTGAAAAAAATTTGTTTTTTATAATTTTGTACAAGGATGTTTCACAAAATTAATCGGGATTTCATACTTTCATAATTAAATATATTGTGTATGTTTCCCACGCAAATTTAGCCGAGCAAGTTACTAAGGCGCTACATTTTAAATCCATAACATGGCTTCCTCCAGGTCGCTAGAAGAAATAAACTAAGGATTTTTTTATATATAACTACAACAGCAACTGAAGTCTTTTTGGATGATATTTGTGGTTTTATATGATTATGAGCACCGATATTAGTAATAAAATAAAGACCACAATGTTTAATGCACCATGGCCACCTGAAATTAAGAGGTTTGGCACACAATGTGTTAAATTCGCTGACTAATCTGTTACTTTGAAGGGGGAGGGGGGATTAACAATCAACCACATCATAGTGTCTAAACAGCCAATCTCATTTATGTAACTAATTTGTAAACTCTGCGTTCTGTTTTGTGAAACATCTGACGTGCATCAAAGTTTTTATTTCAATGTATCGGGCATTCTCCTCAGATTTATCTCTGACTGGAAACCAAGCTCCCAACGGTTTTGTTAAATGTTATATTTAAAGTTCTCGTACACGAGCATTTTTTTCATAATTGTTCAGCTAGTAATCGCCGGGGTATATTGAGCAATTATTTTGGCAATATTACTTAATTTTGCCGAGCTTTTCTAGTTAACTACTCAATTTTAGCAATTCAAGGCAACGTTTGTTTCGCTTTCGTTCCCACATATTTGCATGAATGTTGTTTCTATTTCACTCTCACACACGTGCAAGTATGTGATTGTTTTTTGGATTTGGTTCCCAAAATAGGAAAACAAAAATTCCACTTCTGAAGCCCCATGTTATCCTCGTTTTGTGAAACTTCACGAAACATGAAATACAGAGTTGGATCACCAAAAACATGACTAGAGCTTGCAGCGCTCACAACGACAAAAATGTGTCATGATTGAAAACAATTGCTTTATTTACATAATAGTGCACGACCGTATGTAGTGGCACAAGTAGCCCCACACAATTGGGCTCAAGGTGAATTCATTTTAGAGGTGGATGAATCAATTTAATTTCAGTTCCAGTGTGAAGTGTAATTTTTGTTATGTTTCATACATTTTGATCAGCTCTTAAGACACTTGTTTTCTCGATTAAGGCGATACAAATTTTTTGATGCATGCTCCTTTACTGTAATGACCATATGATTGGGCTATATTCGCCCAAAAACTACTGGACAATTCCGGCTATTTGAGCAATTTAGTTGGCTGCCTGTGTACGATAGATTTAGATATGGATTAAGTTCAAAAATTGCTGTCAGAGATAATCGCATTTGCAAATTAAAAGAAAAAGAATAATCTCTGCCACTGCTATTATTTTGGTCGAGTAAACGGGTAGCAACTTGTATTTACGATTACAATTATTGCCGCAATACTCAGTATTTCGATATTCATTCCTAAATAGCGAATTCAATCCGATTAAAGTGAAACGCATTGTTACAAAACTAAAATTTGAATATTACAATGTATTATATAATTTCCACTGCTATTTTTTGGCCGCTGCTGATTTTTTTTGGAGCTAGGAAAAAAAAAATCATACTATTTCCTTTAGAAACTTTACCTTCGATATGTGCAGGTGTCAGCAGTTAATAAAAATGGGATGTGTTTCCACTGTGTTCATTATTAGCTCAAAGTGTGAAGATGCAGCCACTGCAAATATATGCAACAACAAAAGCCTAATTTCAAATTGATCTACTTGTCTCTGTTGGTGTTGTAGTTGTAGTATTAATAAATTTGCTATTTCAGAAGCCACTTAACTGTGCTCAGAATTGTGAAGCTTCTTCGCATTTACATGTGTACAGATTTATGTGTGCACATGAACCTCTGAGTTGTGTTATTCGTCTGATGGATTCATTTTATCGACACCAGTACTCGAATCAGCTCGTGTGCATTATCTAAATTAGGCTTGTTTACCTATAATTACCAGTACCATTCAATTTGTCTGCCGCGTATTTTATACAATGCCTGTTAATTAAAGTCACACAGGGTGCGAGGGGTGATTGATAAGTTTAAACAACGAAAATATGAGCATTCATATATTTTTCAATCATGAATCTTTTACTTTTTGGTCTTTTGACTACTCTAACGCAACAAATTTCCTCTCTGACGCGTAAGCCTATATAAAATTAGAAAAACTCATCGTTATTTGCTTTAATCTAATTATACACATTTGTCTATTTTGCTGCCGATTGATCTGGTTCTCCCCTTTGTTTATATTTATGATCGCATCATGGATCTTACAATTGATTACTCGTTACTCAATACTAAGTCTGCTCGAAGTTTCTTCCTCTTCTCTCAAATAAAAAATACAGAGTTTCCTCTCTCTCTGTGTACTGTTGCCAGTGAATGGAATTCATCACAACGCTTTCACTTCTCTTGGTGTCCCTTCTACTACATCATTTCGAATACTTATCAATCGGTCCTCGTACAAGGGAAGTGTTGTTCGCCAATTTTATATTAAGTACCATTCCTTATTATGGGTACAATTGAGAAGCATTTTATTTATAATTTTTAGATCATATAAAATATTTTATTATTCGATTACATTAATTGTTACATGTCTACATTTAAATTTTTGCTTTACTTGTATATTTTCTTAAAAAAAACAAAACCAAAAAACAATACCAAAAAAACTTCATATAAAACAAAAAACAAAAAATCCTTATTCCGTGTTGATTCTATCGCGATAACTTCGCACCATCGCTATGTCGCACCGTCCGTCATCTGTTACCGGCATCATCGAAAATTTAGGCATTGATGGCTCAGCAGAACACTCAAGTCGACGAGGCCATAGAAGCTGCCCAAAATGCACAGATGGAGAAGCAGGCCGATGAGAATAACATTGTGCTCAAGGACTTCAATGCTGTGCTCCAGCCAATAATTGAGTCGTGCACGAAGGACAGCATATCGGCAGGTAAATATTTTCACATTTTACGATTAACTATAATTGTGTTAAAAAATAATTGAGAATGCCATCAAAATCATACACTGTGAAAGAGGTTTGGTATGACTCAACAAACTAACTTGAACAATGTGCAACGTTGCGTTTCATAATTTGTTCTTTTTTATTATCAGCGCCGGCCCAATGACATTTTTTACCCCAAGTTTTTCCCCAATAATAATTGAGCCTTGCTTCTAAAGCATCTCGACCGACAACTGCGTCGGTAACGAATAAGAAAATCTTCAACATTTTTCAAACTTGAATGTTGGTTAATGAAGATATAATATTTTTGAAAGATTCCAAAGCCAGACCCAAACATAGCTGTACATGCCAGAAAGCGTGGGGAAGTCAGTGTTTGGATAAATGCCAACTAATGTTATCAATCTAAATACTAGGTTGTTTTCATATCGGCACTTGACCAAAGATTTGATTGTGAGATTCTGCTCAACGTCACTGTTGTGCAATCGCCGTTTTGAATTTTGCGAGGGGGAAAATATGCAAAAGTTATAATAAGTAAGGACGATCATCATCTAATTTAACATTTCGTTCATTTTATGACTGACTTTAGTACTCACACCAGCAACGAAAATAATCCATATCCAAGGTGAATGCAAGACCACATTTTTTTGAACCAATTTTCCCTCGTGAACTATCAATATTGAATGTGTAAGTGCAGAAAAAAGTCTATCAAACAAATATGCAACAATTGCCACCTCTTTGGCAAATTTTTATATTATGTTAATTGCTTTCCGTATTCCTCTCAATTTCGTTCATTTTAATCAGCTACATTAGGCGCATTCGATTCGTAACTTGTATCGAGCTGCGCGAATAAAAGAGTACACGATTAAGTGGTATACTTGGCAGCACTGTTTCAACTGTTTTTTAAACATTAACTTTTTTTTAAATCTTTTTTATACAAACTCATCATTTGAATATAATTTAAATCAACACAATAACAATATTAAAAATCAAAAAACAAAATCCAAAGATTAATTTTTGTTTTCTTTAAATTTAATCAGGTAAAATATAAATAATCCCAAGGCAATTTGTATGGGTAATTTTTTCTATACAAAAGTCTACTATCCTCGATAGAGTGGCGAATCGAATGCGCCTATTATTACACTTGGCTTATTTTTTTGGCAATTCACCATGCAAGTAAATTCACCTTGCACTAGGCTTATTTTTTGGGCAATTCACCAGGGAAGAAATTCACCTTGCATCCACCTTTAAGGTAAATTCACCTTGGCCATATTTCATATTTGCAGTAGCTTAAAAAGTGCATGATCCATACAGGTTTTTGATAGATATCTAGAAATTGTTTCGCACCATTGAACAATTGTTGCCAAATAAGCAAGTGTATTACAACTGTCAATTCACGCTCCCATCTGGTTTTGCAAATCTCCCAAACTGGTAACACTTTTCTTGTAGTCGTCCGCCTTACTGATCGTGAGAAGCTAATAAAGTACAAATAATGTTTGCGTTCCTTTATTCTGAAGTGCAGTACTTTATTCGGCTAATACAGTGGTGGTACACAAGGATAGAAAAACAAATCTCCATTCATATTTCACTACTTCATTCTGCTTGATTGTTGGCTCCGTAGACCAGTGCCCGCCTGGCTGGCGTGCAGTTTGTGGGCCGGCTCTGATTAATACTTTTGTCTTTTTTAACTCTTTTAAAACTATTTTTCTTGTATGTTATATAATGTTTACTTACTCGTACATATTCAGATCACATGTATATAAAATGAAGTAACTTTTTAATATTGCAATTTTAGGCAAAAACTGGATTTTACAGCATTCATCCGACAACGCGAAATACAATGTCGTTTTGCAATATGTTTTAAAAAAGTATGCGTCAGTTAATAATTACTATTTTACTACGTATTTTTTATGATCATTATTATGTATTTTTTTTTAATTAACAAATGTTTTCTTGCATTGTTACCACCGAAAAAGAAAACTGAAGCGATTTGCAAGAAGAGGTTCTGCTTGTCAACTGTTTTGGAAGATGTTGTATTGATGTGATGTGATGATAAGAATTGTGTTCTTACCCACCAAAATTGTCCACCTTATGTTATCCATGTTGATAGTTTTCAGTTCAACAATCTAAATTAGTTGCGATGAAAAAATTGTTTTTTTTTTGTAATGAGTGGGTGTGTATGTGGTCCTGTATGTGTGTGTTAGAATCACTCTCCACACATAATGCTGCAATACACAAATAAATAAGTAGAATAATTAAAAAAAGGAAAAAAAAAAATCAAATAAGAAGGGGGAGCATCCCATCCGCCAGTAAAGTTTTTAATAAATCCGCTTATTTTGAAAAGGACAGCAGAACGAAAAAAATATCCATTGTTAATTTATTTTTAGGGCTTTGGTCAATGGCTCAACGTTTCAACAAAAATTGCATCTTATATATTTAGTAAATGATATACTCCATCATTGGTAAGTCATTTAATTTATTTTACTCATATATTTGCAATATAAGTATACAAATATGTATATATATATATATATATATATATATATATATATTTATATATATAAATATATATATATATATATATATATATATATATATATATTTATATATATAAATATATATATATATATATATATATATATATTTATATATATAAATATATATATATATATATATATATATATATATATATATATATATATATATATTATATATTATATTATTTTTATATATCGTAGTTATCATATTTTTAGACCCCTATTAACGCTATGTTATTATTATTATTTGGAATGCTTTTATTATTCTATATATATATATATATATATATATATATATATATATATATATATATATATATATATATATATATATATATATATATATATATATATATATATATTATATATTATATATTATATTATTTTTATATATCGTAGTTATCATATTTTTAGACCCCTATTAACGCTATGTTATTATTATTATTTGGAATGCTTTTATTATTCTATATATATATATATATATATATATATATATATATATATATATATATATATATATATATATATATATATATATATATATGTATATATATATATATATATATATATATATATATATATATATATATATATATATGTACCTTATAGATGGATCTGTGTCCGGGTTTTCTAGTTCGACATCTCAAAATACTCGTAGTTTCAAAGCTATTTTTAAAAAATATCCATTTATGGGAATTTAAATTAATGTTGCACCGGAGAACGCCTTAGAAAACTTTCGCACGGACCCATCAATATATCAATATTTGTTACATTTTAGGAATATTTTTATTTGTTTTTTTGTTTTGAAATAAGTACACATCCCATATAAGTGGCGGTGTGAAGAAGTACTTACAATAGACACGAACTGTTACTCAAGTTAGGAACAAATAAATATTAAGAAGCGTTAAGCGTTTCGTGGTATTAAATACACACATATTAGTATTTAAAACAATATTTATTCTATACGGTGGTCACATATAAACTTATAATTTTGTTGTAGTCCTCTTACAACGGCTGGCATCTCATTTAAAATAGTCTCACAGTCTTGAGTCAGCCTGCACATTTTCACATGGCTCCTACCAGCCTAACTGTTATGTATTTTGCAGCTAAGCACTCTTTCAAGCCACCCAATATACATTAATATAAGGTAAAAACCACCCGGAGAGTTGCACGTTGCTTTTGGATTCTATGTCCACAATTAGCAGAGCGAGTGGTCGTGAGCGAATTTAAAAAGCTGCTGATTGCAAAACAATCAAGTAAACAAATTTATAAACATATCTGTACCAACCAGCAGATGGCCTTGGGCTAGTGCTGTTATTTTTATTATTTTTTGTATATTTGAATACTTGAAATAAATATGAACTATAAACATATACAGTTGGGTTTGTCCACTGTGAATTGTATAAAAATAATGTAGCACTCTAGAACACACACTCTGCGTGCCAAGGGGCGATGAGTTTAGTTGACGAAAGCTGACCGAATGCTTTTTGTGGGCGCATTTCGGGAGGCGTTTACTTCCTAAATATACACTGATACCACCTTGTTCTGTTAGTGTTAACAGAGCATTTGTATATTGTGCTTTATTAACATTCTACGGTGCAGCTTTCCGTTGCACTCTTTTTTAAATTCGCAGACACAAAATGGCTGCAAGTACGAATTTCCAGCTCAGTAGCCGTTATTAATTTTTATGAAGTGAACAAAACCTGCTATATTTGAGACGACTTGGTCTCAACTGTTTGGACAGGATTTGAAACTTTGTTTCATCATAAAACTGTTCTTAATTTAAATATGTATGATTAATTTTGTGACATAAAGCAGATGAAGCATATTCTACATGCATACAAACGTAATTTCGGTGAAGTGCACATTTCTCGAATCGAATTTTTATGAACCGCCATTTTGGTGATTTTTATGACCCCTTTGATTGAGATAATAATTCAATTTAATTTATAACTACGTAGTGTGGTCGTTCGAAGCACTTTTACACAATTTCCTATTCGTTTAAATCTCAATATATGCATGCATATTATAAAAATTATATTTCAAATTTCCTGGCTTACTTGCTTTGTTTACCAACAAATTATTTTACTTGCATAATTTCCGTTTTTTAAGTCAAAATAGATAGATAAGTGAGCGATATCTAATTATCTGTAAATGTTAAGATTGAATTGAGCATTTTTTTATTAAATATATACATATATTATTATTATTATAATTTGTACAAAAATAAATTCATGTACAATATATTTATAAACTGCATGAAATAATCTAAACGAAGCAGATTTCACTGATTCAAGTTTGTATTTTGCAGTGTTCGAAAAAATGTGAATGAACTAAAGAACAGCCTGGAGAATGTAGTAATTCCCATGTTTTGCAGCGCTGATTTGAGTGAGTGTTCATGGATTCCCTTTCAAGCCGTTGATCAATTGCAATTAACCAATTTTTATTTGTATTTCAGTCGCCAACAATGACCAACGTTCTAAGTTGACTAAGCTGCTTTCACTATGGGAATCAAAGGCGAAATTTTTCGATGCATGTGTTATATCGAAATTGCAGTCCCCTGATTCTTCCATGCAAGAATATAAGACAAATTTGCAGAATTTACACCATGAGATTGTTTCAAAATTTACTCAGGCAACAAAAGCTACACTGGATAAGTATGTCCGCCTGAATGGAGTGAAGCCCTAAACCAGAGAATACAGAGAAATGTCTCTCATTACTGTAGTAATGTGGCTGAGTTTCTTCAGAACTAATGATAAACAAGCCTATACAGATTGCCAACTAATGATAAACAAAGCATTTTTTAAGCGTTTGAAAATTTGACGTTTAAGTGTCGCTTCTCTGTGTTCTCTGCCCTAAACACTAATGACTTTTAACTTAAACTTTTCTTCTCATTGGGCGAGTGAGTGCCCATGACTTTGATCTACTGTCCAAAAGTCATGACTACGAAAACTGTTTGTCAACTTTCGTAGCGAATCTAGTTTCAATAGGTTGGCAAGTCACGGAAGTGTACGTAAAGTTATGCATACTCGCAAACACTGCGCTTCATATGTTTGGTCGTAACAGCTAATTGATGGTGGTAAAAGTTTTAAGTCAAAAGTCATGAGTGTTTCAGGGATTAAGGCTCACAAATTTCCATTCCCTTCTATTGAAACTGATTTTTGTTTTTATATACGTCTTCATGTGCAGCTACCAAAAGCAGCATCAGATCTTCATACAACACGCCACACAGCAAATAGCGCAACTTGAGCAGCAGAAACAGCAGATGGAGCAACAAATGCTTGCCACTGTTATGCCGAATCCAGCGGTGATGCCGCCGCCGCAAGCGCAACAGCTACAACAACAACAGCACCAACTACAACCGCAGCCGCAACAACAACAGCAACAACAATTGCAGCCGAATAAAATACCCTCTTTGATGTCGCAGAAGATATCAATGCCGGTCGCCAATGATGGTGATCTTTTAAAGCCGCCAGGCGTAGATGATAACAACTATACCGGTAACAGCAATACTAGCAATAACAACATTTACCAGCAGACAAATAATGCCTTTGGCGGCAACAGCAATTTTCAACCAAACCCACCATCCTCGCAACAGCAACATAATCACTTCACAGCGGATGCTACACAAAGTGTGCAGTCCAACTTTTTCATTCCTGATCTATCGAGACCACCACCCGGTTTTTTGGGCGGAGTTGGCGCAATTGCTGCTCATTTAACGCCTGCATTACAACAGCAATTTGCCCAAATGACCAACATTCCACCCATTGCTTCCTCGGTGAATTCCGGCGCCTGTGACATCCCGAACTCTGCCGCATCTAATGTCGCTGTCGATTTATTGACTGTTAATGCAGCGCTGCAACTAATGCAACAACACCAGCAGCAACAGCAACAACAACAGCAGCAGCAACAACAACAAAACCAACAACAACAGCATCACCACCACCATCTAGATGGGTCACCTAAAGCGCAGCAGCTCGATAATGAAGTACCACCTCCGCCACCATCGATGGTCCCCCCTGAAGAAGAGGTGAAGCCATGTGCGCCGTACTACGATTTGCCTGCTGGATTAATGGTGCCGCTTATATGGCTCGACGATTATAAATACAAACCACTCAATCCTGCAGATATACGCTTACCGCCACCGGCACCACAAAGTGAACGTTTGACGAATGCGGTGACGGCTTTTTATTCACAACCAACTCATGATCGACCAAGAGACACGTGCGTTCAGTCATTTTATATTATTTTCATACGTTTTTAATAAATTCTACTTAAAATAGCGAGGGCTGGGAAAAGCTTGGACTATACGAATACTATAAAGTCAAAAATTCGGCTAGAAAACAGAAAGAAGAAGAAATCGAAGCAGGCATACGGCAAAAATCGCGTTCTCCTATCCCAATTGTGTTGGAAAAACCCAAACCCAAGAAAGTTAACAAGCGCTGTTATCGGTATTGACACACATTATGATTTTATATAGTATGTGCGATTTTTAATCTTTGAACATCTCTTTTGCAGTTCCAAAAGTCGCAGTCGTTCGGGGTCTCGAACACGTTCTCCTCCATATCGCTCACGGTCACGTACACCCCCCATACGTGTTCGAGATAATCGATCAGCGCGCAGTAGCCGTCATAATCAACGCAATCGGTCGCCGCGTGCTGAAAGGGATTCTTCTGGCAGCAGTCGTGAAAATCGATCTGAACGCAACAGCATGCGACGAGAGCGCGAACGCTCTGTGACACCACCAAGTTTCTTGTAAGCAGATCTTGTTCTACAGTCTATAATTAGCCTAATAATATTTTCTAACAATCACATAGTTAATTGTCGAAAAAACTATCTCCACCCAGTTAATTGTCCCAAAAGCAACCTCCACCCACCAAACAGGAGGGGAGACACTTTTGATTGTTCGAGATTTGTGTTGTAAACACGGCAATCAAACGTACTCTGAATAGAATGTCAGGACACTTTCTGCCTTAGGTTTCGGCTTAAGTGGTTGCCAAGGGCATGGAAAGGTTTTATTCTTAATTTATTAATTTCTTCTAACATAACTTTTCTCCTCGAGTCGAAAGCCTCAGTAGCTAGTATTCATTCCCCAACCCCTTGCAGTCATAATTAATTGGTGTAAAATATACTAGTAATACTAATATTTTCAACAAAATGTCATAGTGAAGCGATGAGTTTTGTAACAATAAGAAATCGCTTCTTTATTTTGTATCCATTCCGACACATCTTCGCAATAATGTTCTGATTCTCGCGCAACTCTGGCATTAATCGTTGCGTCTCTTAGGAACAAGTGGAAATGAAACCTCCGACTTAGGTTAATTTCTTCTTAGCAAAGGTGAAAGAAGGTAAAGCGAAGGACTTGGCTTTTTATAATCGGGCCTCAGAAGGGAGCTCTGAATGTCCTTTAAGTCGGAAAAAGCTGTCGAGTCTAATACATTATTTCTGGTTGTTAGACCAAAAATGAATAGAACACGAGATTTCAAATTATTCTGTTAACTATTGTGACGTCATTCTAACGTATTTTGTGTCCCCTGTTTATAAAAAATCAAACAGATTTTAGTGTCGTCGAACAGTGATGGCCCGATACAGAGAAGTGAATTGAATGAGTGTTATTTGACTTCCTTTGCATTTTTAAATTCAAGTGGGAATACAAATTTCTACTCTGACAATTTGCTTAATAGATAAATGCGAAATTCCTCTCATATTATTGATGAAATAATTGTTTTTCCTAATCCGGTCTTTGGACAAACGGTAACCTTCCTCTGAATGATTGGATATTGCCACAACCATACCCACTCGTTAGTCACAAAAAAAGAACTTCCAATTAAAATAAATGTGGTTTTTATTTATTTTAAAAACAAAAAAAATGTGCAATTATCTTTTAAAAATTATACTTAACAATTCACCTTTCTAATTTTTAGTGGCAATAATTTTGCAAAGCCCAACGATTTCATTGAAGAATCAAATAAAGGTCATCAAATGCTTATGAAAATGGGTTGGGCCGGATCTGGCACTGGTCTGGGCCCAAAGAATCAAGGCATTGATCAGCCAATCTCTGGCGGCGA